>SJYV01009188.1:7543-24765 GCA_006410875.1 Neotragus pygmaeus | reverse complement strand
AGGCACACAGCCTAGACCTCGGTGAATGGCGACCGTGGCACACAGCCCAGAATTCGGCACAGGGTGACCCCAGGACACAGGCTGGACCTCGGTGCAAGGCGACTGCAGCACACATCACGGACTTCGAAAAGGGTGACCACGGGACACAGCCCGAACTTCAGTGAAGGGCGACCGCGGAACACAGCATGGACCTCGACCAATAGCAACCGCAGCACACACCCCAGTCCTCTGCACAGAGCAACCACGGAACAGAGCCTGGAACTCTTAGCTAGCCGATCGCAGAACACAGCCAGCACTTCGGCACAGGATGACTACAGAACACAGTATGGACCTCGGCGCAGGGCGACCATGGCAAACAGGATGGAACTTGTCTCCAGCCGATGGAGGAACACAGCCTGGACCTCGGCACAGGGTTACCGCAGCACACAGGCAGGACTTCGGAGCAGGGTGACCGTGGCACACAGCCTGGACCTCGGCGCAGGGCGACCGCGGCACTTAGGCCGGACCTCAGCACAGGGTGACTGTGGCACACAGGCCGGACCTTGGAGCACAGCAACCGTGTCATAGAGGCCAGACTTCAGCACAGGGCGTCTGTGGCACACAGGCCAAATCTCGGTGCAGGGCGACTGCGGAACACAGGTCGGACATTGGCTCAGGGTGACCGCGGCACACAGCCTGGACCTCTGGAGAAGGCAACTGCAGCACACAGCCCGGACCTTGGCAAAGAGGAACTGAGGCACAGAGCCTGGAACTGGTCGAAAGCCGAGGGTGGAACACAGGCCGGACCTCGGCACAGGACGACCGCGGCACACAGCCCAGACCTTGGAACAGGGCAACAGTGGCACACAGCCCGGACCTCTGGAGAAGGCTACCTTGGTACACAGCCTGGACCTGGGAAAAGGGCGACCTTGGCACACAGCCCAGACCTCGGCACAGAGGGAACACAGCACAGAGCCCGGAACTCGCCTCAAGCTGAGGGCGGAACACAGCCTGGAACTTTGTGCAGGGTGACCGCGGCACACAGCTCGAACCACAGTGAAGAGCGAACGAGGCACACAGCATGGACCTGGGTGCAGGGCCACCTTGGCACACAGCACCGACCTCGGGTGATGGTGACCGTGCCACACAGACAGGACATCAGCGCAGGGCGACTGCGGCACACAGCCTGGACCTCGGCGCAGTGCAACCACGGCACAGAGCCTGGAACTCTTCACTAGCTGACCACGGAACACAGCCCGGATCTCGCTGCAGGTTGACCGCCGCATACAGCCCGGATCTCGGTGCAGGGTGACTGGGGCACACAGCCCGGACATCAGTGCAAGGCTACTGCAGCACACAGCCCGAACCTCAGTCAAGGACGGCTGCACAACAAAGCCCAGAATTCTGTGCAGGGCACGACGGCACAGAGCCCAGAACTCGTCGCTAGCCAACCGCAGAACACAGCCCAGAACTTGGTGCAGGGCGATCATGGCAAACAGGCCATATCTCGTTGCAGGGTGCCCAGGCACACAGCCTAGACCTCGAAGAATGGCGACCGTGGCACACAGCCCGGAATTCAGCACAGGGTGACCCTGGGACACAGGCCGGACCTCGGTGCAGGGCGACCGTAGCACACATCACGGACTTCGAGCAGGGTGACCGCGGGACACAGCCCGAACTTCAGTGAAGGGCGACTGCGGAACACAGCATGGACCTCGNCGACCGTGGCACACAGCCCGGAATTCAGCACAGGGTGACCCTGGGACACAGGCCGGACCTCGGTGCAGGGCGACCGCAGCACACATCACGGACTTCGAGCAGGGTGACCGCGGGACACAGCCCGAACTTCAGTGAAGGGCGACTGCGGAACACAGCATGGACCTCGACCAATAGCGACCGCAGCACACACCCCAGTCCTCTGCACAGAGCAACCGTGGCACAGAGCCCAAAACTCTTAGCTAGCCGATCGCAGAACACAGCCAGCACTTCAGCGCAGGGCGACTACAGAACACAGTATGTACCTCGGCGCAGGGCGACCACGGCACAATCACAGACCTCGAGCAGGGCGACCGCAGCACACAGCCCAAACCTCAGAGAAGAGCAACCAAGGCACACAGCATGGATCTTGGTGCACGGCAATGCTGGCACACAGCACGGAACTCGCGAAATGGAGACCATGTCACACAGCCTGGATGTTGGCGCAGGGTGAATGCGGCACATAGCCTGTACCTTGTCACAAGGCTACCGCAGCACACAGCCAAGACCTCGGTGCAGGGCGACTGCGGCACACAGCCTGAACCTCAGTGAAGTGTGACCGTGGAAAACAGCCCGGAAATCTGTGCAGGGCGACCATGGCACAGCGCTCAGATCTCGTCGCTAGCCAACCAAGGTACACACCCCGGACCTCGGCACAGGGTGACTGTGGTACACAGGCTGGACTTCGGCGCAGGGCGACAGCGGCACACAGCCCGAACCTCAGTGAAGGGCGACAGCGGCACACAGCACGGAACTCGTTGCTACCCAACCGTGGAACACAGCCCGGACCTCTGCACAGGGCGACCGCGGCACACAGCCGGGACTTCAGGAGCTGGCGACCACGGCACACAGCCCGGACCTCGGGAGATGGCGACCACGGCACACAGCCCGAACCTTGGTGGAGAGCGATTGCGGTACAGAGGCCGGAATTCATTGCAAGCCGACCGCGGAACACAACCCGGACCTCGGCGCAGGGTGAACGTGGCACACAGACCGGACATCNGCCCGGACCTCGGGAGATGGCGACCACGGCACACAGCCCGAACCTTGGTGGAGAGCGATTGCGGTACAGAGGCCGGAATTCATTGCAAGCCGACCGCGGAACACAACCCGGACCTCGGCGCAGGGTGAACGTGGCACACAGACCGGACATCAGCTCAGGGCAACTGCGGCACACAGCCCAGACCTCGGTGTAAGGCTACGACAGCACACAGCCTCAACCTTGGAGCAAGGTTTACATGGCACACAGCCTGAAACTCGCGCAGTGCCACCGCAGCACACAGCATGGTCCTCAATGAAGGGCAATTGCAGCACACAGCCCGGTCTTCGGCACAAGGCTACTGCGGCACATGCACGGAACTCGGTTGAAGGCTACCGTGGCACACAGACCGGACCTCGACACAGGGCGACCGCTGCACACAGCCCGAACCTCAGTGAACGTAGACCACGGAACAGCTCGGAAAACTTTGCAGGGCGACTGGAATACAGAGCTCGGAACTCATCACTAGCCAATGGCGGAACACATTCCGGACCTTGGCACAGGGTGACCACAGCTCACAGGCCGGACCTCGGCGCAGGATGATCACGCCACACAGCATAGACCTTGGTGTAGGGTGACCGTGGCACACTGCCCAAACCTCAATGAAGGGCCACCGCAGCACACAGTCCAAAAATATCTGCAGGGGGACCGTGGCACAGAGCTTGGATCTCGTTGCTAGAAAACCATTTAACACAGCCCAGATCTCGGCACAGGGTGACCGCTGAACACAGCCTGAACCTCAGAGAAGGGCGACTGTGGCACATAGCCTGGAACTCGTCGCCAACCGACCACAAAACACGGCCCGGACACTGGCGAAGGGCCACCGTGGCACACAACTCAGACATCAGTGCATNGGTGACCGCTGAACACAGCCTGAACCTCAGAGAAGGGCGACTGTGGCACATAGCCTGGAACTCGTCGCCAACCGACCACAAAACACGGCCCGGACACTGGCGAAGGGCCACCGTGGCACACAACTCAGACATCAGTGCATGGCTACCGCGGCACACAGCCCGAACCTCAGTGAAGTGCGACCACAGCACACAGCCCAGAAATCTGTGCAGGACCACAGTGGCACAGAGGCTGGAACTCGTCGCTAGTTGACTGCGAAACACAGCCAGGACCTCGGCGCAGGGCGACCACGAAAAACAGGCCAGACCTCGTCGCTGGGCTACCACGGCACACAGCCTGGAACTCGGGCAAGGGCGACCGAGGCACACAGCCCGAAACTCAGTGAAGGGTGCCTGCATCACGCAGCCCGGAACTCGTCGCTAGCGGACCACAGAACACAGCCCGGATCACAGAGCAGGGTGACCGTGGCACTCAGGCCGGACCTCAGTGCACGGTGACAGTGGCACTTAGGCCGGAACTCGGTGCAGGGTGACCGTGGCAGAGAGCCCGGACCTCGGCTCAGGGCGACCGCGGCACACAGGCCGGACAGGGGCACAGGGTCACCGTTGCACACAGGCTGGACCTCTGACCAGGGCAACTGCGGAACACAGGCCGGACATCGGCTCAGGGTGACCGCGGTATACAGCCCGGACCTCAGCCCAGGGGACCGTGGCACACAGCCCGGATTTCTTGAGAAGGCTACTGTGGCACAAAGCCCGGACCTTGGCAAAGAAGAACCACAGCACACAGCATGGAACTCGCCACTAGCCCACCGCATAACACAGGCCAGGCATCAGCGACAGGTGACCGCGAAACACAGCCTGGAACTCAGGGAAGGGCGACCGTGTAACACAGCCTGGAACTCGTTGCTAGCCGACAGTGGCACACAGGCCGGACCTGTGTGCAGGGTGACCACAGCACACATCATGGACCTTGGCATAGTGCGACCCCAGCACACAGCCTGAACCTCAGTGAAGGGCGACCATGGCACACAACTCTGACATCAGTGCAGGGCTATCACGGCACACAGCCCGAATCTCCGTGAAGGGGGACCACAGCACACAGCCCAGAAATCTGTTCAGGACTACAGTTTCACACAGTCTGGAACTCGTTGCTAGTCTACTGAGAAACACAGTCAGGACCTCAGTGCAGGGAGACCACGGAAAACAGGCCGGACCTCATCGCAGGATGACAAGGGCACACAGCCCGGAACTCAGCGAAGGGCGACCGAGGCACGCAGCCCGAAACTGAGTGAAGGGTGACCGCATCACACAGCCCAAACCTCGGCGCAGGTTGCCCACGGCACACAGCCCGAACCTCAGTGAAGGCTGGCCGTGGGACACGGGCCGGAAATCTGTGCAGGGCGACGGTGGCACAGAGCTCAGAACTCATCGCTAGCCAAGCGTGGAACACAGCACGGACTTCGGCACAGGGTGACCACAGCACACAAGCCGAACATCGGGGCAGGGCGACTGCGGAACACAGCCCGAATCTCAGTAAAGAACGACCACAGAACACAGCCCGGAACTCGTCGCCAGCCGAACGCGGAACACAGCCCGGACCTCGGTGCATAGCGACCGCAGAACACAGCTCAGAAATCTGTACAGGGAGCCCGCAGCACAGAGCCCGTAACTCGTCCCTAGGGGACCACGGAACGCAGCCCGGACCTTGGGGCAAGGCAAGCACGGCACACAGTAAGGACCTCAGCGAAGGGCGACCGAGGCACACAGCCCGGACCTCGGAAAAGGGCAACTGTGGACACAGCCCAGAGTTCGGCACAGAGGAAACATGGCACAGAGTCCGGAACATGTCACAAGCCGAGGGCGGAACACAGCCTGGACTCAGTGCAGGGCATTGGTGGCACAGAGCCCGAACCACAGTGAAGAGCGACCGAGGCACACAGCACAGATCTCGGCGTAGGGCAACCCTGGCACATAGCACCGACCTCGGGACATGGCGACTGGCACACAGACCGGACATTGGTGCAGGGCAACTGTGGCACACAGTCCGACCTCGGGAAAAGGCTACTGTGGCACAAAGCGTGCAACTCAGTTCAAGGCTATCGTGGCACACAGACCGGACCTCGGCACAGGGTGGCCATGGCACACAAACCTGAACCTCAGTGAAGAGAGAACACGGCACACAGCCCGGAAATCTGTGCAGAGTGACTGGGGTACAGAGCTCAGAACTCATCGCTATCTGACCGCGGAACACAGCCCGGATCTCGGCGCAGGGCGACCATGGCAAACAGGACGGAACTCGTCTCCAGCCGATGGAGGAACACAGCCTGGACCTCGGCACAGGGTTACCGCGGCACAAAGGCAGGACTTTGGAGCAGGGTGCCCGTGGCACACAGCATGGACCTCAGCGCAGGGCGACCGCGGCATTAAGGCCGGACCTCAGCACAGGGTGACCGCGTCACAGAGGCCGGACCTCGGCACAGGGTGTCTGTGGCACACAGGCCAAACGTCGGTGCAGGGCGAATGCGCAACACAGGTCGCACATCGGCTCAGGGTGACCGTGGAACAAAGCCTGGACCTCAGCACAGGGGGACTGCTGCACACAGCCCAGACCTCTGGAGAAGTCTACCGGAGCACACAACCCGGACCTTGGCAAAGAGGAACTGTGGCACTGAGCCTGGAACAGGTCACAAGCCGAGGGTGGAACACAGGTCGCACCTCGGCACAGGGCGACCGCGGCACACAGCNCGGCGCAGGGCGACCATGGCAAACAGGACGGAACTCGTCTCCAGCCGATGGAGGAACACAGCCTGGACCTCGGCACAGGGTTACCGCGGCACAAAGGCAGGACTTTGGAGCAGGGTGCCCGTGGCACACAGCATGGACCTCAGCGCAGGGCGACCGCGGCATTAAGGCCGGACCTCAGCACAGGGTGACCGCGTCACAGAGGCCGGACCTCGGCACAGGGTGTCGGTGGCACACAGGCCAAACGTCGGTGCAGGGCGAATGCGCAACACAGGTCGCACATCGGCTCAGGGTGACCGTGGAACAAAGCCTGGACCTCAGCACAGGGGGACTGCTGCACACAGCCCAGACCTCTGGAGAAGTCTACCGGAGCACACAACCCGGACCTTGGCAAAGAGGAACTGTGGCACTGAGCCTGGAACAGGTCACAAGCCGAGGGTGGAACACAGGTCGCACCTCGGCACAGGGCGACCGCGGCACACAGCCCGGACCTCGGAACAGGGCAACAGTGGCACACAGCCCGGACCTCTGGAGAAGGCTACCTTGGTACACAGCCTGGAACTGGGAAAGGGCGACCTTGGCACACATCCCAGACCTTGGCACAGAGGCAACACGGCACAGAGCCCGGAACTCGCCACAAGCTGAGGACGGAACACAGCCTGGAACTTCACGCAGGGCGACCGCGGCACACAGCTCGAACCACAGTGAAGAGTGAATGATGCACACAGCACGGACCTCGGTGCAGGGCCACCTTGGCACACAACACCGACCTCGGGAGATGGCGACCGTGCCACACAGACAGGACATCGGCGCAGTGCGACCGCGGCACAGAGCGTGGAACTCGTCACTACCCGACCGCGGAACACAGCCCGGATCTTGCTGCAGGTTGACCGCCACATACAGCCCGGATCTCGGTGCAGGGTGACTGGGGCACACAGCCCGGACATCAGCGCAAGGCTACTGCAGCACACAGCCCGAACCTCAGTGAAGGATGACCGCAGCACAAAGCCCAGAATTCTGTGCAGGGCACGACGGCACAGAGCCCAGAACTCGTCGCTAGCCAATCGCGGAACACAGCCCGGACCTTGGTGCAGGGCGATAACGGCAAACAGGCCAGATCTCATCGCAGGGTGCCCAGGCACACAGCCTAGACCTCGGTGAATGGCAACCGTGGCACACAGCCCAGAATTCGGCACAGGGTGACCCCGGGACACAGGCCGGACCTCGGTGCAGGGCGACTGCAGCACACATCACGGACTTCAAGCAGGGTGACCGCGGGACACAGCCCGAACTTCAGTGAAGGGCGACTGCGGAACACAGCATGGACCTCGACCAATAGCGACCGCAGCACACACCCCAGTCCTCTGCACAGAGCAACCGTGGAACAGAGCCCGGAACTCTTAGCTAGCCGATCGCAGACCACAGCCAGCACTTCAGCGCAGGGCGACTACAGAACACAGTATGGACCTCGGCGCAGGGCAACTGCGGCACAATCACAGACCTTGAGCAGGGCGACCGCGGCACACAGCCCGAACCTCAGAGAAGAGCAACCGAGGCACACAGCATGGATCATGGCGCACGGCAATGCTGGCACACAGCACGGAACTCGCGAAATGTCGAATGTATCACACAGCCTGGATGTCGGCGCAGGGTGAATGCGGCACATAGCCTGTACCTTGTCGCTAAGCTACTGTGGCACACAGCCCAGACCTCGGTGCAAGGCGACTGCGGCACACAGCCTGAACCTCAGTGAAGTGTGACCGTGGAACACAGCCGGAAATCTGTGCAGGGCGACTGTGGCAGAGTGCTCAGAACTCATCGCTAGCCGACCGCGGAACACAGCCCGGACCTCGGCGTAGGGCGACCATGGCAAACAGGACGGAACTCGTCTCCAGCCGACGGCGGAACACATCTCAGACCTCGGCACAGGGCGACCGCGGCACACTTCCCGGACCTGGGGAGATGGCGACCGCGGCACACAGCCCAGACATCGGTGCCAGGCTAATATGGCACACAGCCCGAACCTCAGTGCAGTGCGAACACGGCACACAGCTCAATCCTCAGTGAAGGGCAACCGCAGCACACAGCCCGGACTTCGGCACAAGGCTCCCAAGGGAAAAAGCCCAGAACTCTGTTCAAGGCTACCGAGGCACACAGGCTGGACCTCGGTGCAGGGCGACTGTGGCACACAGCATGGACTTCAGCGCAGGGGACCATGGCATACAGCCGGGACATCGGCGCAGTGTGACCGCAGCACACAGCCCGCACCTTGGTGAAGGGCGGCCGTGGCACACTGCCTGAAACAGTGAAGGGCGACCACGGCACACAGCCAGTAACTCATCGCTAGCCGACCGCAGAACACAGCCCGGAACATGGTGCAGTGCAACCACGGCACATAGCCCGAACCTAAGTGAAGGGCGACTGAGGCACACACCATGGAACTCTCCAGTAGATGACTGCGAAACACAGCCTGGACTTCGGTGCAGGGTGACCGTGGCACACAGCCTGGAACTCGTTGCTAGCCGATAGCGGAACACAGTCCGGACCTCGGAGCAGGGTGACCGTGACAATCAGGCTGGACCTCAGTGCATGGTGACAGTGACACATAGGCCGGACCTCAGCGCAGGGTGACCGTGGAACACAGGCCAGACCTCGGAAAAGGGCGACTCTGGCACACAGGCCGGACCTCGGCGCAGGGTGTTTGCGGAACACAGGCCGGACATCTGCTCAGGTCGACCACGGCTCACAGCCCGGACTTCAGTGCNACCGTGGAACACAGGCCAGACCTCGGAAAAGGGCGACTCTGGCACACAGGCCGGACCTCGGCGCAGGGTGTTTGCGGAACACAGGCCGGACATCTGCTCAGGTCGACCACGGCTCACAGCCCGGACTTCAGTGCAGGGGAACCGTGGAACAAAGCCAGAAACTCTGGAGAAGGCTACCATGGCACGCAGCCCAGACCTTGGCAAAGAGGAACCGTGGCACAGTGCCGAGAACAGGTCGCAAGCCGAGGGCGGAACAAAGGCTGGTGCTGGGCACAGGGCGACCATGGCACGCAGCCCAGACCTGGGGAGATGGCGACCATGGCACACAGCCTGGACTTCGGAACAGGGCAACCACGGCACACAGCCCAGACCTCTGCATAAGGCTACTTCGGCACACAGCCCGGACCTCAGAACAGGGCAACTGTGGAACACAGACCAGACCTCGGCACAGAGGGAATGCGGCACAGAGCCCGGAACTCGTTGCAAGCCGAGGGCAGAACACAGCCTGGACCTAAGCGCAGGGCGACCGCGGCACAAATCCCGAACCACAGTGCAGAGCGACCAAGGCACACAGCACGGACCTCGGTGCAGGGCGACCCTGGAACACAGCACCGACCTCGGGATATGGCGACTGTGGCATACACACCAGACATCAGAGCAGGACAACTGTGGCACACAGCCCAAAACTCAGTGCAAGGCTACCGCGGCACACAGACCGGACCTCGGTGCAAGGCTAACATGGCACACAGCCCGAACCTTGGCGCAAGGCTAACATGGCACACAGCCCGAACCTTGGCGCAAGGCTAACATGGCACACAGCCCGAAACTCGGTGCAGTGCGACTGCGGCACATAGCCCGGTCCTCAATGAAGGGTGGCCGCAGCACACAGCTCGGTCCACGGCACAAGGCTACCATGGCACACAGCCCGAAACTAGGTTCAAGGCCACCGTGGCACACAGACTGGACTTCAGCACAGGGCGGCTGCGGCACACAGCCCGAACCTCAGTGAAGGGAGACCGCGGCACACAGCCCGGAAATCTGTGCAGGGCGACTGGGGTACAGAGCTCAGAACTCATCGCTAGCCAACCGCAGAACACAGCCCGGACCTCGGCGTAGGGCGACCATGGCAAACAGGACGGAACTCGTCTCCAGCCGATGGCGGCACACAACTCAGACATCATCGCAGGGCTACCACGGCACACAGCCCGAATATCAGTAAAGGGCGACCACAGCACACAGCCCAGAAATCTGTTCAAGACTACAGTTTCACACAGCCTGGAACTCGTTGCTAGTTGACTGTGAAACACAGTCAGGACCTCGGTGCAGGGCGACCACGGAAAACTGGCCGGACCTCGTCACAGGGTGACAACAGCACACAGCCCGGACCACGGCGAAGGGCGACCGAGGCACACAGCCCGAAACTGAATGAAGGGCGACTGCGTCACACAACCCGAACCTCGGCGCAGGTTGCCCACGGCACACATCCCCAAACTCAGTGAAGGCTGGCCGCGGCACACAGTCCGGAAATCTGTGCAGGGTGACCGTGGAACAGAGCTCAGAACTCGTCACTAGCCAAGCGTGGAACACAGCACAGAACTCGGCACAGGGCGACCGCAGCACACAGGCCGGACCTCGGGGCAGGGCGACCGCACAAATCAGCCCGAATCTCAATGAAGGGCGACAGCAGCACACAGCCCGGAACTCGTTGCCAGCCGACCGCGGAACACAGCCCGGACCTTGGCGAAGGGCGACCACGGAAAACAGGCCAGACCTTGTTGCAAGGTGACCACCTCACACAGCCCAGATCTTGGAGAAGGGTGACCATGGCACACTGCCCGAAACAGTGAAGGACGACGGCGCCACACATCCAGTAACTCGTTTCTAGCCGACTGTGGAACACAGCCTGGATTTCGGCACAGGGCGACTGCAAAACACAGGCCAGATCGAGGCACAGGGCGACCGCGCCACATATGAAGGACATCGAGCAGGGCAACCGTTGAAAACAGCCTGTACCTCAGTGAAGGGTGACCGGGGCAAACAGCCCGAAACTCATTGAAGGGCAACCACAGCACACATCCCTGACCTCGAAGCAGGGCAACCCTGGCACACAGCACGGACCTTGACCGAAGGCGACCGCGGCACACAGCCCGGAACTTGTCATAGGGCGACCGCAGCACACACCTCAAACCTCAGTGAAGGGTGAACGCGGCACACAGCATGGAACTCGTCACTATCTGACCGCAAAACACAGCCCAGACGTAGGTGCAAGGCGACCATGGCACACAGGTTGGATTCGATGCAGGGCAACCACGGCACACATGCCGAATCTCAGTGAAGGGCAACTGCGGCACACAGCCCAGACCTCGGTGCAAGGCTACGACAGCACACAGCCCGAACCTCAGCGCAAGGCTAACATGGAACACAGCACGAACATCTGTGCAATGTGACCACGGCACATAGCCCGGTACTCAATGACGGGCGACCACAGCACACAGCCCAGTCCTCGGCACAAGGCTACCGCGGCACACAGTCAGGTACTCAGTTCAAGGCGACTGTGGCACACAGCCCAGACCTCGGTGCCAGGCTAATATGGCACACACACTGAATCTCAGCACAGTGCGACCACAGCACACAGCGTGATTCTCAGTGAAGGGCGACCACAGCACACAGCCCGGACCTCGGCACAAGCCTACTGCGGCACACAGCCCTGAACTTGGTTCAAGGCTACTGAGGCACACAGGCCAGACCTCGGTGCAGGGTGACCGTGGCACACAGCGTGGACTTGAGCGCAGGGAACCATGGCACACAGCTGGGAGCTCAGCACAGGGTGACTGCAGCACACAACCCGGACCTTGGCGAAGGGCGACCATGACACACTGCCCGAAACGGTGATTGGCAACCACGGCACACAGCCAGTAACTCATCACTAGCCGACCGCAGAACATAGCCCGGAACTTGGCGTAGGGCGATGATGGCACACAGCCCGAACCTCAGCGAAGGGCAACTGCAGCACACAGCATGGAACTCGCCACTAGCCCACCGCATAACAGAGGCCGGACTTCGGTGCAGGGTGACCGCAGCACACAGCACGGAACTCAGGGAAGGGCGACCACGTAACACAGCCTGGAACTCGTTGCTAGCCGACCGCGGCACACAGGCCGAAACTGTGCGCAGGGTGACCACAGCACACATCATGGACCTCGGAGTAGGGTGACCGCGACACACAGCCCGAGCCTCAGTGAAGGGTGACCGCGGCACACAACTCTGACATCAGTGCAGGGCTATCATGGCACACAGCACGAATCTCCTGAAGGGCGACCAGAGCACACAGCCCAGAAATCTGTTCAGGACTACAGTTGCACAGAGCCTGGAACTCGTCACTAGTCGACTGCGAAACACAGCCAGGACCTCAGTGCAGGGCGACCACGGAAAACAGGCTGGACCTCGTCGCAGGGTGACAATGGCACACAGCCCGGACCTCGGCGAAGGGCGACCGAGGCACACAGCCAGAAACTGAGTGAAGGTTGACCGCGTCACACAGCCCGAACCTCGGCGCAGGTTGCCCAGGGCACACAGCCCGAACCTCAGTGAAGCCTGGCCGTGGCACACAGCCTGGAAATCTGTGCAGGGCTACCGAGGCACAGAGCTCAGAACTTGTCACTAGCCAAGCGCGGAACACAGCACAGACTTTGGCACAGGGCGACCGCAGCACACAGGCCGGACGTCGGGGCAGGGCGACTGCGGAACACAGCCTGAATCTCAGTGAAAGGCGACCACAGAACACAACTCGGAACTCGTGGCCGGCCGACCACGAAACACAGCCCGGATCTCAGTGAAGGGCAACCACAGAACACAGCCCAGAAATATGTACAGGGAGCCTGCGGCACAGAGCCCGTAACTGGTCCCTAGCCGACCACGGAACACAGCCCGGACTTCGGCGCAGGGCGACCACGGCACACAGCACGGACCTCAGCGAAGGGCGACCGAGGCACACAGCCCGAAAGTCAGTGAAGGGCGACCGCATCACACAGCCTGAAACTCGTCGCTAGCCGACCGCAGAACACAGCCCGGACCATGGAGCAGGGTGACCGTGGCACTCAGGCCGGACCTCGGCGCAGGGTGACAGCGGCACTTAGGCCGGGCCTCGGCACAGTGTGACCATGGCACAGTGCCCGGACCTCAGTGCAGGGCAACCGCAGCACACATGCCGGACCTCGGCACAGGGCCACGGTGGCACACAGGCCGGACCTCGGTGCAGGGCGACTGTGGAACACAGGCCGAACATCGGCTCAGGACAACCGCGGCATACAGCCCGGAACTTAGCGCAGGCCGGACTTCGGGGCAGGGTGACCGCGCAAAACAGCCTGAATCTCAGTGAAGGGTGACCACAGCACACAGCCCGGAACTCGTAGCCAGCCGACCGCGGAACACAGCGCGGACCTCGGTGCAGGGTGACCGCAGAACACAGCCCAGAAATCTGTACAGGAAGCCCACGGCAGAGAGCCCGTAACTCATCACTAGCCGACCACGGAACACAGCTTGGACCTTGGCGAGATGGCGACCATGGCACACTGACCGAAAAACAGTGAAAGGCGACCGTGGCACATATCCAGTAATTCGTTTCTAGCCCACTGCGGAACACAGCCTGGATTTCGGCACAGGGCGACCGCAAAACACAGGCCAGATCGAGGCACAGGGCGACCGCGCCACATATCAAGGACATCGAGCAGGGAAACTGTTGAAAACAGCCTGAACCTCAGTGAAGGGTGACCGTGGCACACAGCCCGAAACTCATTGATGGTCGACTGCAGCACACATCCCTGACCTCGATGAAGGGCAACCCTGGCACACAGCACAAACCTTTACGGAAGGCAACCGGGGCACACAGCCCAGAACTAGGCGTAGGGCAACCATGGCACACAGCTCGAACCTCAATTCAGGGTGACCGCGGAACACTACATGGAACTCGTTCACTACCCGACCACGAAACACAGCCCAGACATCAGTGCAGGGCGACCACGGCACACAGGCTGGACTTTGATGCAAGGCAACGGGGGCACACATGCCGAATCTCAGTGAAGGGCAACTGTGGCACACAGCCCGGACTTCAGTGCAAGGCTACGACGGCACACAGCCCGAACCTCGGTGCAAGGCTAACATGGAACACAGCCTGAACCTCGGTGCAGTGCTACCGCGGCACATAGCCCAGTCCTCAATGAAGGGTGAACGCAGCACACAACCCGGTCCTCAGCACAAGGCTACCGGAGCACATAGTCAGGAACTCAGTTCAAGGCTACCGTGGCACACAGACCGGAACTTGGCACAGGGCAGCCGTGGCACACAGCCCAAACCTCATTGAAGAGAGACCACGGCACACAGCCCGGAAATCTGTGCAGGGCAACTGGTGTACAGAGCTCAGAACTCATTGCTATCCCACTGCGGAACACAGCCTGGACTTCAGCGTAGGGCGACCATGGCAAACAAGACGGAACTCATCTCTAGCCGACAGCGGAACAAATTTCAGACCTCGGCACAGGGCGAGCGCGGTACACATCCCAGACATGGGGAGATGGCGACCGCGGCACACAGCCCAGACCTCAGTGCCAGGTTAATATGGCACAGAGCCTGAAACTCAGCACAGTGCGATCACGGCACACAGCCCGACTTTCAGTGAAGGGAGAACGCGGCACACAGCCTGGAAAACTGTGCAGAGTGACTGGGGTACAGAGCTCACAACTTATTGCTAGCCGACCGCGGAACACAGCCTGGACCTCGGCACAAGGCTACTGTGGCACACAGCCCGGAACTCGATTCAAGGCTACCGAGGCACACAGGCCAGACCTAGGCACAGGGTGACCGCAGCATACAGCGTGGACTTAAGCGCAGGGGACTATGGCACACAGCCGGGACCTCAGCAAAAGGTGACTGCGGCACACAGCCTGGACTTTGGCGAAAGGCGACCGTGGCACACTGCCCGAAACGGTGATGGGCGACCACGGCACACAGCCAGTAACTCGTTGCTAGCCAACTGCAGAACAAAGCCCGGAACTTGGCACAGGGCTACCATGGCACACAGCCCGAACCTCAGTGAAGGGCGACCATGGCACACAACTGGGACATCAGCGCAGGGCTATCACAGCACACAGCCCAAAGGTCCGTGAAGGGCAACCACAGTACACAGCCCAGAAATCTGTTCAGGACTACAGTTGCACAGAGCCTGGAACTCGTCACTAGTCGACTGTGAAGCACAGCCAGGACCTCAGTGCAGGGCAACCACGGAAAACAGGCCGGACCTCGTTGCAGGGTGACAAGGGCACACAGCCCGGACCACGGCGAAGGGCGACCGAGGCACACAGCCCGAAACTGAGTCAAGGTCGACCGCGTCACACAGCCTGAACCTCGGCACAGGTTGCCCATGGCACATAGCCCGAACCTCAGTGAAGGCTGGCTGTGGCACACAGCCCGGAAATCTGCAGGGCGACTGTGGCACAGAGCTCAGAACTCGACGCTAGCCAAGCGCAGAACACAGCACGGACTTTGGAACAGGGCGACTGCAGCACACAGGCTGGACCTCGGGGCAGGGCGACTGCGGAACACAGCCCGAATCTCAGTGAAGGGCGACCACAGAACACAGCCCGGAACTCGTCGCCAGCCGACCGCGGAACACAGCCCGAACCTCTGTGCAGGGTGACCGCAGAACACAGCCCAGAAATCTGAACAGAGAGCCCGTGGCATAGAGCCCGTAACTCGTCCCTAGCCAACCAAGGAACACAGCCTGGACCTCGGCGCAGGGCGACCACGGCACTCAGCCCGGACCTCAGCGAAGGGCGACCGAGGCACACAGCCCAAAATTCAGTGAAGGGCGACCATGTCACACAGCCCAGAACTCGTTTCTAGCCCACCGCAGAACACAGCCCAGACCACGGAGCAGTTTGACCGTGGCACTCAGGCCAGACCTCAGCGCAGGGTGACAACGGCACTTAGGACGGACCTTGGCGCAGTGTGCCCATGACACAGAGCCCGGACCTCAGTGCAGCACGACCACAGCACACAGGCCGGACCTCAGCACAGGGCCACGGTGGCACACAGGCCGGACCTCGGCGCAGGGCAACTGCAGAACACAGGCTGAACAGTGGCTCAGGGCGCCCGCGGCATACTGCCTGGACCTCAGCACAGGTGACCGTGGCACACAGCCCGGACTTCTTGAGAAGGCTACCGCAGCACACAGCCTGGACCTTGGCAAAGAGGAACTACATCACAGAGATGGGAACAGGTCGCAAGACGAGGGTGGAACACAGGCCGGACCTCGGCACAGGACGACCGCGGCACACAGCCCACAACTCTGTACAAGGCTATCGTGGCACACAGACCGGACCTCTGCACAAGGCGGCCGTGGCACACAGCCCGAACCTCAGTGAAGGGAGAACGCGGCACACAGCCTGGAAAACTGTGCAGAGTGACTGGGGTACAGAGCTCACAANTCAGCACACAGGCCGGATCTCGGTGCAGTGCGACCGTGGCACACAGGCCAGACCTCGGGGCAGGGTGACCGCAGAACACAGGCCAGATTTCGGCTCAGGCCGACCCGGGCAAGAGCCCGGACCTTGGCTGAGGGTGACTGCTGCACGAAGCCCAAACCTCAGTGAAGAGTGACCGAGGCACATAGCATTGGCCTTGGGACAGGGCGAACCTGGCACACATCACAGACCTCAGGAGATGGTGACCGCAGCACACAGCCCAGACACCAGTGCTGGGTGACTGCGAAACACAGCCCGGAACTCGTAGCAAGGCTGCTGCAGCACACAGTACGAACCTCAGCACCGGTTGCCCACGGCACACAGGCCGAACCTCATTGAAGGTTGACCGTGGCACACAGCCCGGAAATCTGTGCAGGGCGACAGTGGCAGAGAGCTCAGAACTCGTCATTAGCCAAGCACGGAACACAGCACGGACTTCGGCACAGGGCGACTGCAGCACACAGGCCAGACCTCGGGGCAGGGTGACTGTGGAACACAGCCTGAATCTCAGTGAAGGGCGACCGCAGAACACAGCCCGGAACTTGTTGCCAGCCGACCGCGGAACACAGCC
>SJYV01009186.1:4978-26488 GCA_006410875.1 Neotragus pygmaeus | reverse complement strand
TTTTTTTTATCATACTGCTTGTACAATGGTGTCCATTGCCAAATCTAAATGTATGAAAATTTACTCCTATGTTTTCTTTTAAGGGTTTACGGTTTTAGCTCTCTAATAGTAACTGATCTATTTGGAGTTAATTTTTGTATATGATGTCCAGCTGTATTCTTTTGCATGTATAAATCCAGTTGCTGCAGCACCACTTGTTGACTATTTCTTTTCCCATTGAATATTCTTAGCATCTCTCTTGAAAATCAGTTGGCCATAGATTCACAGGTTTCTTTACGGATTCTCAATTCTATTACACTGATCTGTGTGTCCATCCTTATTCCAGTAACATGTTGTTTTGGTTGCTGTAGCTGTAGTACATTTTGAAATCAGAAAGTGAGTCCTGTAGCTTTGTTCTTCTTTTCCCAAGATTGTTTTGGCTATTTAGGCCCCCTTGAAATTCCATACAAATTTCAGGATTAACTTTTCCATTTCTTCAAAAAGGCTATTAAAATTTTGATAGGGATAACATTGAATGTGTAGATTGCTTTGAGGAACATTGCCGTGTTGCCTTCCAATTCATGAATACAAGTTTTTTAAATCTTTATTTTGATCTCCTTTAATTTCTTTCAACAGTGTTTTATGGTTTTCAGTGTAAGAGTTTTTAACTCTTTGGTTAAATGTATTCTTATATATTAATATATTATCCTTTTAGCTGTATTTCAAATGAAATCATTTTCTTAATTTCCTTCTTTGACTGCTCATTGCTGATGCATAGAAATATAACTAATATTTGTTTGTTGAGCTGGTAACTTTACTCAGTTTATTATCTCTACTCATTTTTTGGTGGATTCTTTGGGATTTTCTATATACAAGTTCAGCTGTTAATGGAATTTTCTTTCTTTACAATTTGGATGTTTAATTTTTTTACTAAATGTTCTGGATAGAACTTTCAGTACAATGTGAATATTAACTGTGAAAGTGGATGTTCTTGTCTTGTTCCTGATGATAGAAGGGAAAGCTTTCAGCCTTTAATGACTGAGTATGATGTTAGGTACAGATTTTATAAATGACCTTATTATGTTGAGGAAGTTTCTTTCTATTCTTAATTTATTGAGTGCTTTATTAATCCCCTGAAAGAATGTTGGAATTTATCACATACTTTTGCTATATTAACAAGATGATACTGTTGTTTTTATTCTTCATTTTATTAATGTGATATATTCCATTGATTTTCTTATTTTTCCTTTTTCCATTCTTTGGCTGTGCCACTGTCTTTCAGGACTTGACCAGGGATTGAACCTGGGTCCCAGCAGTGAAAGTGCTGCATCCTAAGGACTGGACTGCCAGGTAGTTCCGTCCATCAGTTTTCTTCTGTCAAACCACTCTTGCATTCCTGGAATAAATCCCACTTTGTTTTGGTATATAATACTTTTAATATATTGTTGGACTTTATTTGTTGAGGATTAAGGGACATTGGACTTTTAATGTTATGGTAACACATAGAACGGGAGAAAATATTTGCCGATTATAGATCTGATAAGGGGTTAATATCCAGACTATACATAAAACTCCAAAAATTCAGCAGTAGCAACAAAGCAATCCAATTCAAAATGGGTTTGCCCAATTCACAAATGGGCAAAGGACTTGAATAAACACTCCTCCAAAGAAGATACAGGAATGGCAATTAAAGACATGAAAAGATGCTCAATATCACTAAACATTAGTGAAGTGCAAATAAAAAGCAGCATGCCCATTAAAATGGCTACTATTAAAAAAAAAAGAAAACAAATGCTGATGAGGTTGTGGAGAACTTGGAACACTCGTGGGCTGTTGTTGGAGATATAAAATATGGAATGATAAAGCTACTATGGAAAACAGTATGGTAGTTACTCAGTAATTTAGAAATAGAATTACTGTATGATACAACAGTTCCACTTCTAGAGATCTATATTTATATATCTACTTTATATATATAGCATGGTCTTGAAGAGATATTTGTTCAGCCGCAGTTCATAGCAGCTGATCATAACAGCTAAATGAGCCCAAGAGTCTACCAAGGGATGAGTAGATAACAAAATGAGGAATATCCATATAATGGAATATTATTCAGCATTAACAGGAAGGAAATTCTTCAGTATGTGTACAACATGGATGAATTTTAGTCAGAATCAAAAGGACAGTAATTATAATGGAAGTTACCATGGACTGAGGGGAGGTGAGTTCAATGGAGAGCTGTTGTTTAATGAGTATAGAGTTTCAGTTTTATTAAGACAAAACGTGTTATGGAGATGGATGGTGGTGATGGTTGCATGACAATGTGAAAGCATTTAAACAAGAAACCATCCTGATCTTGTAGGGGAAACTTTCAGTCTTTCACCATTGAGCACGATATTTGCTGTGAGTTTTTTTTTTTTTTTTCATATATAGCTTTTGTTAAGTTTAGTTTCCTTCTTTTCCTAGTTTGTTGAGTGCTTTTTATCAGGAAAGTATGTTGGATTTTGTCAAATCTGTTTTCTGCATGGAGAAGATTGTATGTTTTCCCCTTTATTCTGTTCATGTCACATGTTTTACTGATAGATTTTTGTATATTGAATCAAACTTGCATTCCAAGACTAAATCTTATTTATGTATGTAATCATAGTATGTAATAGTCATAGTATGTATAGTCATAGTCATTTTATGTAATCCTTTTAATATGCTACTGAATTTGGTTTCTAGTATTTCATTATGGATTTTTGAATCAATGTTTCTAAGGGATAGTTGTTTGTAGTTTCCTTGTATTATCTTTATCTGATTTTGGTATCAGGGTAATGCTAGCCTCATGGAATGAGTTAGGAAATGTTCCCTCAATTTTGGGGAAAGGTTTGAGAAGGATTTGTATTACTACTTTAGATGTTGGTAGAATTCACAATTGAAAACATCTGGTCCAGGGCTGTTTTTGTTGGGAGAGTTTTGATAGCTGTTTCAATGTTCTTAATAGTTACAAATCTCTTCAGATTTTCTAATCTCCCCATAATTTAATCTTTGAAAGGCTATGTGTTTCTAGGAATTAGTGTATTTCATCTAGGTTATCCAATTTGTTGGCATACAATTGTTTACACTAGGTTGGTGCAAAAGTAATTTTGGTTTTGCATTGTGGAAATTGTCATTTGATATTGGAATACTTTCTTAAATAAATGTTGTTATGTTATACACCATTTTAATATGCATTTCTTGATTTATGGTTTTTACTAATGAATTGTGTGCTCTCTCACTTAGTCATGTCGACTCTTTGGAACTGCATTGGCTGTAGCCTGCCAGGGTCCTCTGTCCATGGGATTCTCCAGGCAGGAATACTGGAGTGGGTAGCCATTCCCTTCTCCAGGGGATCTTCCCAACCCAGGGATTGAACTAGGGTTTCCTGCACTGCAGGTGGATTATTTACCATCTGAGCCACCAGGAAATATGAAATTAAGCATTACTTGCTGTTTATTTTAGACTATGGAAATGATGTTAAACAAAAAGCAAATTCTATTGACTTTCTTATTTGAGTTGAAAATGGGTCATAAAGCAGTGGAGACAAATTGCAGCATCAACAATACATTTGGCCCAGGAACTGTTAATGAACGTGCAGTGCAGTGGTGGTTCAAGATTTCTGCAAAGGAGACTAGAGCTTTGAAGATAAGGAGCACTGTGACTGGCTATCAGAAGTTGACAACAACCAGCTGAAAGGATCATCGAAGCTGATGCTCTTACAACTATAGGAGAAGTTGCCCAAGAACTCAACGTCTCCCATTCTATGGTAGTTTGGCATTTGAAGCAAATTGGGAAGATGAAAAAACTTTAGTGGGTGTCTCATGAGCTGACCACAAATCAAAATAATCATCATTTTGAAGTGTTGTCTTCTTTTATTCTGAGCAACAATAACGAAACATTTCTTGATTGGATTGTGACGTGCAACTAAAAATGAATGTTATATGACAACCAGCAATGACCAGCTCAGTGGTTGGACTGAGAAGAAGCTCCAAAGCACTTCCCAAAGCCAAACTTGCACCAGAAAAAGGATCTCACTGTTTGTTGGTCTGCTGCTAGTCTGATCCACTACAGCTTTCTGAATCCTGGTGAATCCATTACATCTGAGAAGTATGTTCAGCAAATTGATGAGATGCACTGAAAATGGCAATGGTCAACCAGCATCAGTCAACAGAATGGGCCCAATTCTTCTCTGAGACAATGCCTGACTGCATGTCATAAAACTAACGCTTCAAAAGTTGAACGAACTGAGTCACAAAGTTTTGCCTCATCTCTCATTTTCACCTGATCTTTTGTCAAAGGACTACCACTTCTTCAAGCATCTTGACAACTTTTTGCAAAGAACATGCTTTTACAACAGCTGGAGGAAGAAAATGCTTTCCAAGAGTTCATTGAATCCCAAAGCATGCATTTTTGTGCTACAGGAATAAACAAACTTATATCTCATGTGCAAAAATATGTTGATTATAACGGTTGCTATTTTGATGAATAAAGATGTGTTTGATGCTAGTTATGATTTAAAATTCATGGTCTGAAAGTGTAATTATGTTTGCACCAACCTAACAGTACTTTTTTTGGTTGTGCAGGTCTTTGTTGCTGCAGGGGCCACTCTCTAGTTGTGGTGTTTTGGCTTCTCATCGTGATATCTTCTCTCGTTGTGGAGCATGGGCTGTAGGGCAAGAGGGCTTCCGTAACTGCTGCTCCTGGGTTCTAGAGCACAGGCTCACAGTCGTGGCACACAATCTTCGTTGCTCCATGACGTGTGGGATCTTCCTGGGTCAGGGATGGAACTCTTGTCTCCTGCATTGGCAGGCAGACTCTTCAACACTGAGCCACCAGGGAAGCCCTTTTTATAGTACTCTTAAAATCTTTTATATTTCTGTAGATTTGGTGGTAATGTATCCATTTTCATTTCTTTTTTAAATAAAAAAATTTATACATTTTTTTTTTTTTTTTTTTTTTTTTTACTGTGCCCCGTGGCATGTGGGATCTTAGTTTCCTGCTCAGGGTTGGAACCCACACCTCCTGCAATGCAAGCATGGAATCTTAACCACTGGACCATCATTTTCATTTCTAAATTGAATAATTTGTGTCTCTTACCTTTCCCCCTTAGTTCACCTAGCAAAGTTACCTATTTTGTTGATGTTTTCCAAGAACCAACTTTTGGATTCATTGATTTTCTCTACTGTTTTTCTATCTGTTTTCTTTGCTCTACTCTTATTGTCTCCTTTCTTCTTCTGTCTTTGAGTTTGGTTTGTTCTTCTTTTCCTAGCTTTTTGAGTTTAAAGTTAGAATGTTGAACTTCCCTGGTCGTCCAGGGGTGATGAATCCATTTGCCAATGCAGGCACATAGGTTAGATCCCTATGTCTAGGGTTAGGGTTAGGGTTAGTCCAGGAAGATCCCACATACTGAGGGGCAACTTAAGCCCATGCTCCACAACTACTGAAGTCCATGCTCTAGAACCCGTGAGCCACAACTGCTGAGCCCACATTCTGCAACTACCAAAGCCTGCATGCCTAGAACCCGTGCTCTGCAACAAGAGAAGCCACCACAGTCAGAAGCCCATGCAATACAACTAGAGAGGAGACCCTGCCCACTGCAACTAGAAAAGGCCTCAGTGAGGCAACAAAGACCCAGTGCAGCTAAAAAAAAAAAAAAAAAAAAAGAAGGTAACATGTTGATTTGAGATTTTTCTTATTTTTTTTAATATATTAAATTTAAAATTTATTTTAATTGGAGGCTACTTTACAATATTGTGGTGGTTTTTGCCATACATCGACATGAATCAGCCATGTGTTCCCCTGTCCCAAACCCCCCGCCCACCTCCCTAGCCATGCCACCTCCCTGCCCATCCCTTCCATCTGGGTTGTCCCAGTGCACCAGCTTTGAGTGTTCTATTTCATGCATCGAACTTGCACTGGTCATCTATTTCACATATCGTAATATACATGTTTCAAGGCTATTCTCTCAAATCACCCCACCCTGGCCTTCTCCCACAGAGTCCAAAAGACTGTTCTATACATCTGTGTCTCTTTTGCTGTCTTGCATAGGGTTATCATTACCATCTTTCTAAATTCCATATATATGCATCAGTATACTGTATTGGTGTTTTTCTTTCTGGCTTACTTCACTCTGTATAATAGGCTCCAGTTTCATCCACCTCATTAGAACTGATTCAAATGTATTCTTTTTAATGGCTGAGTAATACTCCATTGTGTATATGTACCATAGCTTTCTTATCCATTCATCTGCTGATGGACATCTAGGTTGCTTCCATGTCCTGGCTATTATAAACAGTGCTGCGATGAACATTGGGGTACACGTGTCTCTTTCAATTCTGGTTTCCTCGGTGTGTATGCCCAGAATTAGGATTGCTGGCTCATATGGCAGTTCTATTTGCAATTTTTTAAGGAATCTCCACCTTGTTCTTCATAGTGGCTGTACTAGTTTGCATTCGCACCAACAGCATAAGAGAGGTTCCCTTCTCTCCATACCCTCTCCAGGATTTATTGTTTGTAGACTTTTTGATGGCAGCCATTCTGACTGGGGGTACCTCATGTGGTTTTGACTTGCATTTCTCTGATAATGAGTGATGTTGAGCATCTTTTCATGTGTTTGTCAGCCATCTCTATGTCTTCTTTGGAGAAATATCTGTTTAGTTCTTTGGTCTGTTTTTTGACTGGGTCCTTTATTTTTCTGGTATTGAGCATCATGAGCTGCTTGCATATTTTGGAGATTAATACTTTGTCAGTTGTTTCATTTGCTATTATTTTCTCTCATTTTGAAGGCTTTCTCTTCACCTTGCTTATAGTTTCCTTTGTTGTGCAAAAGCTTTTAAGTTTAATTAGGTCTCATTTATTTAATTTTGCTTTTATTTCCATTACTCTGGGAGGTAGCAAACACTATAGCAAAACCTTTACTCTTAACATCATTTTCCCTGCATCTACAAGTTTTGCTATGATGTGTTTTTATTTTCATTCATCTCTAAGTATTTTAAAAGTTCCCATTGGATTTCTTCTTTGATCCACTGGTTATTTAAAAGTCTTTCTGTTTTTTGTTATTGATATCTAGCTTCATTCTGAGTGGAGAACATACTTCGTGGGACATCTATGTTTTTGAAATGAATTCAGACTAATTGGGGCTTAACAGATGGTCTGTTCTAGAAAATGTTCCATGTATACTTGAGAAGAATGTGTACACTATTGTGGGCTAGAGTGAACACTTTATTATATGTCTGTTAGATCTAGTTATATTGATGTATTAAGTTCTCTACTTCCTTACATATGCTCTGTCTGGCTATTTCACCCATTATTGAAAGTGGGGTGTTGAAGTCTCCAGTCCTTATTGTACAACTATTTCACCCTTCAATTCTATCAGCATTTTCTTAATATATTTTGATAGTCTGACACTAGGTACATGAATATTTATAATTGTTATATCTTCTTGAAATGTCAGAACTTTTATTAATCTATTATTATTGCTTGAAATTTAAATTCTATTTTGTGTGATATTATAGCATTGCTGCTCCTGCTCTCTTTTGGTTACTACTTGTATGGAAGATTGTTTTCCAGCTTTTCACTTTCAACCTGTTTTGCCTTTGGATCTCAAGTGAGCATTTTGTAGACAGCACGTAGTTAGATAATGTATTTTTAATCCATGCTCAATTTATGTCTTTTGATTGGAGAGTTTAATCCTTTTACATTTAAAGTAATTACTTATAAGGATGATGCTCACAAAGATTTGGACACGACTGAAGTGACTTAGCACGCACGCACATATACTTATGTCATTATGCTGTTTTGTATTTGTCTTATAGCTTGTTTATCTATCATTTCCTGAATTTCTGTCTTCTTTTCTGTTGAGTTTTTGTGGCAGAATTTTTAATTCTCTTCTCGTTTCCTTTTGTGTATATTCTCTAGCTATTTTCTTGGTGGTTACCATTGGGATTACATTTAACCTTCTAAAGCTATTAGCACTACTTGCTATTAGCAAATTTGTACCATTTAACTTCAATAAGATAAACTCTTCTGCAACTAGAGATGATCATACTAAGTGAAGTAATCCAGAAGAAAAAGACAAATGCCATATGATATCACTTAAAAGCCAAAATATGGTGCAAGTGAACCTGTATATAAAACAGAAACAGACTCAACAGTCACAGAGAACAGACCTGTGGTTGCCAAGGAAAAGGGGAGGAGGGAAAGGGAGGGACCAATAGTTTGGGGTTGGTATATGCAAACTATTACATTTAGAATGGATAAACAACAAGGTCCTAATGTATAACGCAGAAAATGATATTCAATATTCTATAATAAATCATAATGGAAAATCATATAAAAAACATATATGTGCATAGTCAAGTCACTCTGCTGTATAGCAGAGATTGGCACATTTATAAATCAATTATACATCAATTAAAAAAAATTCTCTTCTTTTTGACGGTCCTGTCCCTGTCTCTTCCAGTTGTTGATGGCACAAAATTTATCTTTATTCACTGTGTGTCCTAAAACATAAACTAGTATTTCTTTTAAATGCGTTAGTCTCTTAAATTATGTAGAAAATAAGATTTGAAGTTACAAACCAAAGTTGCAGTGATACTAACTTTTACACTAATAGTTGTATTTTTCCTTTAACTGTATTCATTTCTTAAATAATGTGGAAAACAAAGTGCATTTAGAAACCACTGCTATAATGTTAGCATGTATTTTTCTCTATTGAGATCTATATTTGTTTAACATGCCTTGAGTTACTATCTAGTGTCTTTTCATTTCACCTTGAAAGACTACTTTGAGCATTTCTTGTTCTCACTGCTTTCAAGAGTCCCTGTTTGTCTTTCTCTTTTAAATTAATTATAATGTGTCTTGGTGTGGGTCTCTTGCGTTCATCTTACCCAGTGTTCATTGAGCTTCCTGGATGCTTATGTTAGTGTCTGTTATCAAATTAAGGAAGTTTTCAGGCATTATTTCCTCAAATCTTCTCTCTGCCTTTTCTCTTGCTTCTCCCCTGGGAGTGCATAATATGCATGTTGGTCCTCTGGATGTTTCTAGGCTTTGTTCACTTTTCTTCAATTAAAAAAAAATTTCCTCAGACTGGATAGTTTCCATTGTTTTACCTTTAAGCTCACTGATTAGCTTTTTTTCCTGCTCAATTCTGCCTTTGAAACTCCTTAGTGAATTTTTCATTTCGGTTAATATACTTTTTAGTTCCAGAGTTTCTTTTTAGGTTTTGATCTCTTTATTGATTTTTCCATTTTGTTCACACTTATGTATTTATTTATTTATTTTCACACATCACTTTCTTGACTTTCTCCATATCCCCTTTTAAGCCTTTACATATCTTCAAAACAGTTGTTTTAAAGTATTTGTCTAAAAGGAGGCAACAATATACAACGGAGTAAAGACAATCTCTTTAACAAGTGGTGCTGGGAAAACTGGTCAGTCACTTGTAAAAGAATGAAACTAGAATACTTTCTAACACCATACACAAAAATAAACTCAAAATGGATTANCATGTACCTCAATGTTCATCGCAGCACTGTTTATAATAGCCAGGACATGGAAACAACCTAGATGTCCATCAGCAGACGAATAGATAAAAAAGCCATGGTACACATTGGAATATTTTACACAATGGAATATTACTCAGCTATTAAAAAGAATACATTTGAATTAGTTCTAATGAGGTAGATGAAACTGGAGCCTATTATACAGAGTGAAGTAAGCCAGAAAGAAAAACACCGATATGGTATACCTACGCATATATATGGAATTTAGAATGATGGTAACGATGACCCTATATGCAAGACAGCAAAAGAGACACAGATGTATAGAACAGTCTTTTGGACTCTGTGGGATTGGGAGAAGGTAAGGGTGGGATGATTTGAGAGAATAGCATTGAAACATGTATATTATCATATATGAAACAGATCGCCAGTCCAGGTTCGACACATCAGACAAGGAGCTCAGGGCCAGTGCACTGGGATGACCCTGAGGGGTGGGATGGGGAGGGAGGTGGGAGTGGAGTTCAGGATGGGGAACACGTGTACACCCATGGCTGATTCATGTCGATGTATGGCAAAAACCACCACAATATTGTAAAGTAATTAGCCTCCAATTAAAATTTTAAAAATGAAGTATTTGTCTAGTATATCTGCCATTACATCTCTTTCAAGGACAGTCTCTGTTAATTTATTCTTTGTTTGTTGCTGGTGCTAAGTCACTTCAGTCATGTCCAACTCTGTGCGACCCCAGAGACAGCAGCCCACAAGGCTTCCCGGTCCCTGGGCNATTAAAATTTTAAAAATGAAGTATTTGTCTAGTATATCTGCCATTACATCTCTTTCAAGGACAGTCTCTGTTAATTTATTCTTTGTTTGTTGCTGGTGCTAAGTCACTTCAGTCATGTCCAACTCTGTGCGACCCCAGAGACAGCAGCCCACAAGGCTTCCCGGTCCCTGGGCCTCTCCAGGCAAGAACACTGGAGTGGGTTGCCATTTCCTTCTCCAATGCATGAAAGTAAAAAGTGAAAGCGAAATCTCTCAGTCGTGTCCGACTCTTCACGACCCCATGGACTGCAGCCTACCAGGCTCCTCCGTCCATGGGATTTTCCAGGCAAAGGTACTGGAGTGGGTTTCCCCTGCCTTCTCCATTCTTTGTTTGAATGGGCCATATTTTCCAGTTTCTTTATATACTTATGATTTTTACTGAACCCTAGATTTATTTGAATCTAAAATCAGATCCTCCTGTTTCCTTGGGTTTGCTGCTTTTTGTTATTATGTTTCTTCCCCCTTGATTTCTCTGGCCTGTTTCTGTGCCAAATGTCAGCTTGATGTGTAAACTTAAAGTCTTTTCAGGTCTTTTCTGAACCTACACCTTGGGCATGCAAGGTCATTTTCTTCCATATATGCAGTTGCTTTTCAATGTCTGGCTCCTACAGAGGAAGAAGTAAAAATGAAGGGGGAAGGGCACTAGCTTTTTAGTACTATGAAAGTCATTTCAGCCAGAATGGGAAGGGCTTGCAACAATAAAATCTTTGAGCTTCTGCTTATTTGGGAATGTCTTTTTCCTTATTTTTTGAGGATAATTTTGCCAGATATAAAAATTTTGGTGGATTTTTTTTCTTTCAACATTGAAAAAATGCTATCACATTACCTTCTGCTCTCCACTGTTTATGGTGAGAAATCAACTGATTTTATATCTATATATCTATATCTATATCACACTCTGTTATAGGCTATTACTCACATCTGCGAAAACACCAAAATCTCAACCAGTTGCTGAACAACCATCAATAGAAGAATGTTGGATCACACAGGATACCCTGTGTCCAAGGGCAAAGGAGAAGCCCCAACAAGAAAGTAGGAGGGGGGCAACTACATTTAGAATCAAACCTCATACCTGCCAGAGACAGTCAGGTGTAAACAAAACCTGTGTGCACCAGGACCCAGGGAAAGGAGCTGTGACTTCCACAAGATACTGAGCCAGAATTGCCTTTGAGTGTTTGTGTGTCTCATGCAGAGGAACGGATCACTAGTGGCCTGCCGCGGGGACAGGGGCTGTGGCTGCAGCAGACCTGGGAGGTGCAGCATGTGGCATAAGTCCACTAGGAGGAGGTCGACATTCGTCCCACCATAGGGATGCTGAGCAGACGACCCACATACCAGAAAACAACTATACCAAAGAAGTTCTCGCACTGCCGCAAAAGTTCTAGGGCCGACAACAGATTCTCCAACCTGGGGATCTGGCAAAGGGACTGAGAACACCCAGAGAATTTGGGATATGATTACAGAACTTCCTTAGGACTGGTAAAACAGACTCTTGCAGGCCACAAGACCTTGTGCACACCCGGACCCAGGAGAAAGGAGCAACGAACCCACAAGACACAAAGCCAGACTTGCCTGTGAGTGTCATGGAGTCTCCAGGAGAAGCGTGGGTTGATAGTAGTCTGCTGCCAGGCCAGGGGGAACTGACTACAACAGTCCTGAGAGCCACAGTATGATGGCATAAATCTTTTTCACGAGGTCGCCATTACCACCATTACCCCTGTCATAGTTTGGCCTCAGGCCAAACTACAGGGAGGGAGCACAGTCCCAACCAACAGCATAAAATTGGATTAAAGATTTACTGAGCATGGCCTCACACACTGGAGAGATGTGGGTTTCCCCCACAGCCAGTCCTTTCCATCAGGAAGCTTCCACAAGTCTCTTTATCCTCATCTATATGGGGCAGACAGAATAAAAACCACAACTACAGAAAACTAACCAAGTTGATCACATGGATCACAGCCTTGTCTAAGTCAATGAAACTATGAGCCATGCTGTACAGGGCCACCGAAAACAGATGGTCATGGTGGCTGGTTCTGACAAAAATGTAGTCCACTGGAGAAGGGAATGGCAAACCACTTCAGTATTCTTGCCTTGAGAACCACATGAACAGTGTGAAAGAGAAAAGAGAGATGACACTGAAAGATGAACTCCCCAGGTTGGTAGGTACCCAATATGCTACTGGAGAAGAGCAGAGAAATAGCTTCAGAAGAAATGAAGAAGCAAAGCCAAAGTGAAAACAACACCCAGCTGCAGATGTGTCTGGTGGTAGAAGTAAAGTCCAATGCTATAAAGAATAATATTGCATAGGAACCTGGAATGTTAGGTCTATAAATCAAGGTAAATTGGCAGTGGTCAAATAGGAAATGGCAAGAGTGAACACAGACATTTTAGGAATCAGTGAAATAAAATGAACCAGAATGGGTGAATTTAATTCCGATGGGTGGATTTGATTCAGATGACCATTATATCTACTGCTGTGGGCAAGAATTTAATTCAGATGACCATTATATATACTACTGTGGGCAAGAATCCCTTAGAAGAAATGGAGTAGCCATCATAGTCAACACAAGAGTCTGAAATGCAGTACTCAGGTGCAACCTCAAAAATGACAGAATGATCTTTGTTTGTTTCTAAGGCAAACCATTCAATATCACAGTAATCCAAGATTATGCCCTAGCCACTAATGCCAAAGAAGCTGAAGTTGAATGGTTCTATGATGAGCTACAAGACCTTCTAGAACTAACACCAAAAAAAAAAAAAAAAGTCATTTTCATCATAGGGGACTGGGAAGCAAAAGTAGGAACTCAAGATATACCTTCAGTAATGGGCAGGTTTGGCCTTGGAGTACAAATGAAGCAGGGAAAAGGCTAACAGAGTTTTGCCAAGAAAACTCACTGGTCATAACAAACATCCACTTCCAGCAATAAAAGAGATGACCCTAAATATGGACATCACCAGATGGTCAATACTGAAATCAGATTGATTACATTCTCTGCAGTTGCTGATGGAGACATTCTATACAGTCAGCAAATACAAAAACAGGAGCTGGCTGTGGCTCAGATCATGAACTCCTTATTGCAAAATTCAGATTTAATTTGAAGAAAGTTGAGGAAATATCAAATCCCTTATGATTATACAGTGGAAGTGACAGATAGATTCAAGGGATTAGATGTGATAGAGTGCCTGAAGAACTATGGGTGGAGGTTCATAAAGTTGTACAGCAGGTAGTGATCTAAAGCATCCCCAAGAAAAAGAAAAACAAAAAGGCATAATGGTTGTCTGAGGAGGCCTTACAAATAGCTGAGAAAAGAAGAGAGGCAAAAGGCAAAGGAGAAAAGGAAAGAAATACCCATTTGAATGCAGAGTTCCAAAGAATAGCAAGGAGAGATGAGAAAGCCTTTTTATGTGAACAGTGCAAAGAAATAGAGGAAAACAATAGAATGGGAAAGACTAGAGATCTCTTCAATTAGAGATATCAAAGGGACATTTCATGCAAAGATGGGCACAATAAAGGACAGAAATGGTATGAACCTAACAGAAACAAAAGATGTTAAGAAAAGGTGGCAAGAATACACAGAAGAACTAACCAAAAAAGACTTAATGACCCAGATAATCATGATGGTGTGATCACTCACCTAGAGCCAGACATCTTGGAATAGAAGTTAAGTGGGCTTTAGGAAGCATCACTAGGAACAAAACTAGTGGAGGTGATGGAATTCCAGCTGAGCTACTGCAAATATTAAAAATATAATGTTGCTAAAGTGCTGCACTCAATATGCCAGCAAATTTGGAAAACTCCACAGGACTGGAAAAGGTCAGATTTCATTCCAACCCCAAAGAAGGGCAATGCCAAAGAATGTTCAAACTACTGTACAAGTTTAGTCATCTCACACACTAGCAAAGTAATGCTCAAAATTCTCTAAATGAGGCTTCAACAGTGTGTGAACTGAGAATTTCCAGATGTTCAAGCTGGATTTAGAAAAAGCAGAGCAATCAGAGATCAAATTGCCAACATCCATTGGGTCATGGAAAAAGCAAGAGAATTCTAGAAAAACATCTACTTCTGTTTCATTGACTGCACTAAAACCTTTGACTGTGTGGATCACAACAAACTAGAAAACCCTTAAAGTGATGAGAATACCAGACCAACTGACCTGCCTCCTGTAAAATCTGTATACAGGTGAAAAGCAACAGTTAGAACTGGACATGGAACAAAAGACTAGTTTCAAATAAGGGAAAGGAGTATGTCAAGGCTGTATATTGTCACCTTGATTATTTAACTTATATGCAGAGTTCAATTCAGTTCAGTTCAGTTGCTGAGTTGTGTCCAACTCTCCGACCCCATGGACTGCAGCACGCCAGGCTTCCCTGTCCATCACCAACTTCCAGAGCTTACTCAAACTCATGTCTATTGAGTCAGTGATGCCATCCAACCATCTCATCCTTTGTCATCCCCTTCTCCTTCCACCTTTAATCTTTCCCAGCAACAGGGTCTTTTCAACTAAGTCAGCTATTCCTTCCAATGAATATTCAGGACTGATTTCCTTTAGGGTTGACTAGTTGGATCTCCTTGCCATCCAAGGGACTCTCAAGAGTCTTCTCCAACACCACAGTTCAAAAGTATCAATTCTTTGGTGCTCAGGTTTCTTTATAGTTTAACTCTCATATCCATATATGACTACTGGAAAAACCATAGCTTTGACTAGATGGACTTTTGTCAACAAAGTAATGTCTCTGCTTTTTAATAAGCTGTCTAGGTTGGTCACAGCTTTTCTTCCAAGGAGCAAGTGTCTTTTAATTTCATGGCTGCAGTGATTTTGGAGTCCAAGAAAATAAGGTTTGTCACTGTTTCCCCATCCATTTGCCATGAAGTGATGGGTCAGGATGCCATGACTTTAGTTTTTTAAATGTTGAGTTTTAAGCTGTTTTTTAAATGTTGAGTTTTAAGCTGTTTTTTTTTTTTTTCCCTCATTCTCCTCTTTCACTTTCATCAAGAGGCTCTTTAGTTCCTCTTTGCTTTCTGCCATAAGGGTGGTGTCATCTGCATATCAGAGGTTGTTGATATTTCTCCCGACAATCTTGATTCCAGTCTGTGCTTCATCCAACCCAGTATTTCACTCCGCATGTACTCTGCATATAATAATATACTCTCAATAACTTCAGATATGCAGATGACACCATCCTTATGGCAGAAAGTGAAGAAGAACTAAAGAGCCTCTTGTTGAAAGTAAGAGTGAAAACCTTGGCTTTAAACTCAACATTCACAAAACTAACATAATGGCATCCGGTTCGATCACTTCATGGCAAGTAGATGGGGAAACAATGGAAACAGTGAGAGGCTTTATTTTGAGGAGCTCCAAAATCACTGCAGATGGCGACTGCAGCCTTGAAATTAAAAGACGCTTGCTCCTTGGAAGAAAAGCTATGACCAACCTAGACAGCTTATTAAAAAGCAGAGACATTACTTTGCTGACAAAAATCTGTCTAGTCAAAGCTATGGTTTTTCCGGAAGTTAGTTATATATGAATCTGAGAGTTGGGCCATAAAGAAAGCTGAGCACTGGAGAATTGATGCTTTTGAACTGTGGTTTTGTAGAATAGTCTTGAGTCCCTTGATCAGCATGGAGATCAAACCAGTCAATCCTAAAGGAAATCAATCCTGAGTATTTGTTGGAAGGACTGATACTGAAGCTGAAGCTCCAGTAACTTGGCCACCTGATATGAAGAGCTGACTCATTAGAGAAGACCCTAGTGGTGGGAAAGAGTGAAGGTAGGAGGAGAACGGGACTAGAGAGGATGAATTGGTTAGATGGCACTACCGACTCAATGCACATGAGTTTGAGCAAGTGAAGAAGGAAACCTGGCCTGCTGCAGTCCATGGGGTCACAAAGAGTCAGAGTTTGTGGGGACACAAACTAAGTGGCTGGATAGGCTATGACAAAATAATGGGTATAATTCCCTACCTAATATCTTTCTTTCTGATCTATTTTATATATAGTATTTGTATCTGTTAATCCCATACCCCTCCCTAACTTGTTCCTCTCCTCTTCTTTATCCCCTTTGGTAAATACAAGTTTGTTCTCTACAGCTATGAGTCTGTTTCTGCTTTAAATATGCATTCATTTGTATTAATTTTTAGTTTCCACATGTAACTGTTATTATACAGTATTTGTCTTTCTCTGACTTATTTCACTAAGCACAGTCTTCTCTAAGTCCATCTCCATTGCTGCAAATGGCGTTTTTATGGCTGAGTAATATTCCATGGGGGGTGTGTGTTTTGTGTGTGTGTGTGGTGTGTATCTATTCATCTGTGGATGGATGCTTGGGTTTCTTCCATGTTTTGGCTATTGTATATAGTGCTGCTATAAACACTGGGGTGAATGTACTAACATTTTTGTTTTTTCGAAGTATATGCCCAGGAGTTGAATTGCTGGATCATATGGTGGTTGTATTTTTAGATTGCTGGTTTTTTTTTTTTTTTTTGCTTGTTTTGGCCATGCTGCATCACTAGCAGGATCTTTGTTCACTTACCAAGGATTACCTTGGCAGTAAAAGCATGGAGTTCTAACTACTAGACCACCAAGAAAGAAGTGAAGTCACTCAGTCGTGTTCGACTCTGCAACCCCGTGGACTGTAGCCCACCAGGCTCCTCTGTCCATGGGATTCTCCAGGCAAGAATACTGGAGTGGGTTGCCATTTCCTTCTCCAGGGGATCTTCTGGACCCAGGGTTCGAATCCAGGTCTCCCGCATTGCGGCAGACGGTTTAACCTCTGAGCCACCAAGGCAGATCACCAAGGAATCCCCTATTTTGAATTTTTTGAATAGCTTTCATACTGTTTTCTATAGTGGCTGCACCAATTAAAAATTCTCAGCACTAGTGGAAATGTACTAGTGTTCTCTTTACTCTACATCCTCTCCAACATTTGTTATTTAAACTTCTTGGCGATAGCCATTCTGATAGGTGTGATGTGATATCTTGTTGTGGTTATGATTTGCATTTCTCTAATGATTAATGATATTGACCATCTTTTCATGTGCTTGTTAACCATCTGTACATATTCTTTGGAGAAATGACTATTCGGGTCTTCTGTCCATTTTTAAATTGCTTTTTATTTTTTGGACATCGAGTTGTATGAACTGTGGATATTAAGCCTTTGTGAGTCACATCATTTGAAAATATTTTCTCCCACCCAGTAGTGGTCTTTTCAATTTGTCAATGGATTCTTTTGCTGTGCAAATATTTTAAAGTTTAATTAGGTGCCATTTGTTTATTTTTTCCTTTTATTTATTTTTGTCTTAGGAGACTGATCAGGAAAATATTGCTATGACTTATGTCAAAGAATTCTGCCTATGTTCTCCTCTAGGAGTTTCATGGTTTCAGGTCTTAATTTAGGTCTTTAAACCATTTTATTTTTGTGTATGATATTAAGAAGTGTTCTACTCTGATTTTTAACATGTGGTTGTCCAGTTTTTCCAGCACCATTTGCTGAAGACTGTCTTTTCTCCAGTGTGTATTCCTGCCTCCTTTGTCATAGATTAACTGACCCATAGGTGCATGGGTTTATTTCTGGACTCACTCAGTTTTGTTGATCTGTTTTTGTGCCACTACCTATCATACTGTTTTGATTACTGTAGCCCTTTGCAGTATAGTCTGAAGTTTGGGAGTTATACCTCCAGGTTTTCTTTTTTTTTTTTTAGGATTGCTTTGCCAATTTGGAATCTTTGTGTGATTCTGTATAACTTTCAGGATTATTCTAGTTCTGTGAAAACTCATGGGTATTTTGATAAGGGTTGCATTAAATCTTTAGATTGCTCTGGGTAGTATGGACATTTTAGCGATATTAATTCTTCCAATCCAAGAGCATGGGATTTCTTTCCATTTCTTTGAATCATCTTTGGTTTCCTTCATCCATGTTTTATAGTTTTCAATATACAAGTCTTTTGCTCCTTGTTTAGGTTTATTCCTTGGTGGTTTTTTGGTTGTTGTTGTTGCAATTTTAAATGGGGATTTAAGAAACTTACTCTGATATTTATTATTAATGTATAGAATTGTAAGATTTCTGTGTATTAATCTTGTATCCTGCAAACTTGCTGAATTCATTTATTAATTCCAGTAGTTTGGGGTGGAGACTTTAGGGTTCTCTCTATATAGAGTATCATAACATTTACAAATAGAGACAATTTTACTTCCTCCCTTCCAATTTGGATATATTCTGTTTCTTTTTCTTGTCTGATTGCTATGGCCAGGATTTCCAATGCTATGTTAAATAGAAGCCACAGAATGAACATCCTTGAAGGCTTTGGACTTTTCACCACTGAGTATGATGTTGGCTGTGATTTTTGTCTTTATAGTCTTTATTATGTTGAGACATATTCCCTCTCTAACTTCTTTGATGAGAGTTTTTATTGTAAATGGATGGTGTAGTCCTGTGGCCATTGCTGGGTTTTCTAAATTTGCTGACATATTGAGTACAGCACATTAACACCATCATCTTTTATACTGCTGATAATTCTTCCTAAGGCCCACTTGACTTCACACTCCAGGATGGGCCTTAGAAAAGCCTGTGAATTCCCTTGCTCCTTAGATAAACCGCCACCAAGCTTGTTCCCCTGTCCACTGAACTCACAGTACCCTGCTTCTGCTGCTGCTGCTGCTAAGTTGCTTCAGTCGTGTCTGACTCTGTGCGACCCCATAGACAGCAGCCCACAAGGCTCCCCCATCCCTGGGATTCTCCAGAAAGAACACTAGAGTGGGTTGCCATTTCCTTCTCCAATGCACAAAAGTGAAAAGTGAAAGGGAAGTCGCTCAGTCGTGTCCGACTCTTAGCGACCCCATGGACTGCAGCCTACCAGGCTCCTCCATCCATGGATTTTTTCCAGGTAAGAGTACTGGAGTGGGGTGCCATTGCCTTCTTCGTCACAGCACCCTACCTGTCCTCAAACTAACAGGTTTCATTTCCCTGCCAGTCCACAGAATTATCCAAACCAATCACATCTGTCTCCTCCACGTCCAGTTACTACAAAGTCTGCCTCTTGTCACCCATGTTTATTCATCCTATGTACATTGTGGTCTGAGAATATATTTTAAATGATTTCTATTTTAAAAAATTTGTTAAAATATAGTTTATGGTCAAAATGTGACCTATAATGGTGAATGTTCTATACATTTGAGTTGTATTCTGCTGAAGTAATTTAAAAATGACCATTTCATCCAGTTGATGTTCAGTACAACCATGTCTTTACTGAGTTTCCATCTCTCTGCTTGTTTTTGTTGTTCAGTCCCTAAGTTGTGTCTGACTCTTTGCAACCCCATGGACCGCAGCAAGCCAGGCTTCCCTGTCCTTCACTATCTCCTGACATTTGCAAAACTCATGTCCATGAAGTCAGTGATACTGTATTAACCACCTCATCCTCTGTCATTCCCTTCTCCTCCTGATCTCAATCTTTCCCAGCATCAGCATCTTTGCCAATGAGTCGGCTCTTTGCATGAGGTGGCCAAAGTATTGGAGCTTTAGCTTTAGCATCAGTCCTTCCAATGAGTATTCAAGGTTGATTTCCTTTAGGATAGACTGGTTTGATCTCCTTGCTCTCCAAGGGACTCTCGAGTCTTCTCCAGCATGACAATTCAAAGCATCAATTTCTTGGCACTCAGCCTTCTTTATGGTCCAACTCTCACGTACATACACGACTATGGGAAAAACCAGATTTGATTATACAGACCTTTGTTGGCAAAGTGATGTCTCTGATTTTTAATATGCTGTCTAGGTTTGTTATAGCTTTTCTTCTAAGGAGCAAGTGTCTTTTAATTTGAGCAAGTGCCTTTTAATTTCATGCCTACAGTTACTCTCTGCAGTGATTCTGGAGCCCAAGAAAAGAAAACCTGTCACTGCTTCCACTTTTTTCCTTTCTATTTGCCATGAAGTGATGGAACCAGATGCCGTGATCTTAGTTTTCTTAATGTTGAGTTTCAAGCCATATTTTCAATTTCTTCATTCACTCTCATCAAGAAATTCTAGTTTCTCTTTGCTTTCTGCCATTAAAGTGATATTATATGCATAGCTGAAATTATTTCTCCTGGAAATCTTGATTCCAGCTTGTGATTCATTCACCCTGGCATTTTGCATGATGTACTCTGCATATAAGTTAAATAAGCAGGGTGACAATATAGAGCCTTGTCATACTCATTTCCCAATTTTGAACCAGTCTGTTGTTTCATGTCTGGTTCTAATTTTTGCTTCTTGACCCTCTTCCAACAACACAAGAGAAGACTCTACACATGAACATCACCAGATGGTCAACACCAAAATCAGATTGATTATATTTTTTGCCAAAGATGGAGAAGCTCTATACATTCAGCAAAAAAAAAAAAAAAAAAAAAGATTGGGAGCTAACTGCAGCTGACCATGAACTCCTCATTGACAAATTCAGCCTTAAATTGAAGTAGGGAAAACCACTAGACCATTCAGGTATGACCTAAACCAAATCCCTTACGACTATACAGTGGAAGTGACAACTAGATTCAAGGGCTTAGATCTGATAGACAGAGTGCCTGAAGTACTATGGACAGAGGTTCGTGACATTGTACAGGAGACAGGGATCAAGACCATCCCCAAGAAAAAGAAATGCAAAAATGCAAATGGTCATCTAAGGAGGTCTTAAAAACAGTTATGGAAAGAGAAGCAGATGGCAAAGGAGAAAAGGAAAGAAATACCCATTTGAATGCAGAGTTCCAAAGAATAGCAAGGAGAGATGAGAAAGTCTTCCTCAGTGATCAATGCAAAGAAAAAGAGGAAAACAATAGAATGGGAAAGACTAGAGATCTCTTCAAGAAAATTAGAGATATCAAAGGGACATTTCATGCAAAGATGGGCACAATAAAGGACAGAAATGGTATGAACCTAACAGAAACAAAAGATGTTAAGAAAAGGTGGCAAGAATACACAGAACTATCCAAAAGAGACTTAATGACCCAGATAATCATGATGGTGTGATCACTCACCTAGAGCCAGACATCTTGGAATAGAAGTTAAGTGGGCCTTAGGAAGCATCACTAGGAACAAAACTAGTGGAGGTGATGGAATTCCAGCTGAGCTACTGCAAATATTAAAAATATAATGTTGTTAAAGTGCTGCACTCAATATGCCAGCAAATTTGGAAAACTCAGCAGTGGCCACAGGACTGGAAAAGGTCA
>SJYV01009184.1:0-10467 GCA_006410875.1 Neotragus pygmaeus | reverse complement strand
AAAAAAAAAAAATAGGGAGATGAGCAAGAAGACATTTTCAAATAGTTTCTTGGATATTTTTTCATTCACTTAAAATTTATTGTGTAATATCTCATGCACAGAGAAGAGGATATCCAACTGATGTGTATAGTTTCCAGAGAAATGAAATGAACCCAGTTGGACCTCTCATTTAGCTAAAGAAATGGAACTTTACCAGTTAGGGGTTGTCACTTCCTCAGTTGAAGTCCTTCTCTCACCCAGCTAGAAATAAACACTATCTTGAAATTTGTATTAAGCACCCTTTTTTCTATATAATTTTATCATACATGTAGCTGTTTCTAAACAGTGTGGTACCAGTTTATCCTCCTGTCAGGAATGTAGAATTCCAGTTGATCCACATCACCTCATAGGCCAGAGTAGATGTTGGGAAATCAGCCATGTAGTCCCCATTCCAAATCCAAAGAAGTGGACACACAAAGGGTCTGTCTTCATGGACTCAGCTCCCTTTAAAGAGCCTTCCTGGAAGTCCTTCACAGCTTGACTTTCTACTTACTAGGTTAGGGACTTTTCCTTTTATTCCTAGTTTGATAAAAGTTTTAATTGAGTGGTTATGAAATTTGATCAAATGAATTTTTTTGCATTGAGATGACTGGATATATTTTCCATGTTGAATAACATTCGCATTCCTGGAAGAAATACAACTTGGTTATGATACATTATCTTTTATTCTGTATTCTTGGGTTTGATTTGCTATTGTTTTGTTTAAAACAACTTTTGCATTCATATTCATGAATGAGATTGACCTGTAGTTTTTCTTTCTCATGTAGTCTTTGTGAGATTTTGATATTATTTAATATTAGCATTGCAGTAGTCTCATGAAATAAGTTGTGGAATGTTTTCTGTATTCTCTAGGGTTTTATGTAAAACTGGAGACACCTGTTTTTTGGTGTTAGGCAGAACTCACCTGTAAAACATTCTGGGTTTGGTATAGTTATCTTCTGCTTGCTGCTGCTGCTAAGTCGCTTCAGTCATGTCCAACTCTGTGCGACCCCATAGACAGCAGCCCACCAAGCTCCCCCATCCCTGGGATTCTCCAGGCAAGAACACTGGAGTAGGTTGCCATTTCCTTCTCCAATGCATGAAAGTGAAAAGCGAAAGTGAAATTGCTCAGTCGTGTCCGTCTCTTAGCGACCCCATGGACTGCTGCCCACCAGGCTTCTCTGTCCATGGGATTTTCCAGACAAGAGTGCTGGAGTGATAGTTATCTTCTACTGTTGCTTAGTTCTTATGTCTGACTCTTTCGTGACCCCATGGGCTATAGCCCACCAGGCTTCTCTATCTATGGGGTTTTCCAGGCAAGAATCCTGGAGTGGGTTGCCATTTCCCCTCCAGGGAATCTCCTGACCCAGGGATCTAACCCACATTATCTTAACATTGACAGGTGGATTCTTTATCTTCCCTGAGTCACCAGGGAAGCCCATAATTAACTGTATCTGCTGCCTTCGGCATAGTCCACAAATGTTCCTAAGTAGATTTAAATAAGTTCTAAGTATTTTCTAGTGTCTTTCATGCTCTCTGATTCAAGGGTTGTTTTTGTTTCCAAATATATAGATTTTGGGCTTCCTTGGTGGCTCAGTGGTAAAGAATCTGCTTCCAGTGAGGGAGACTTGGATTCCATCCCTGGGTGGGGAAGGTTCGCTGAAAGAGGAAATGGCAACCCACTCCAGTATTCTTGCCTGAAGAATTCCATGGACAGAGGAGCCTGGTGGGCTACAGGCCATAGGGTCTCAAAGAGTTCGACACAACTGTACAGCTGAATACACACATAAAGGTTTTACTTATTAAAGTCATTTTGTTTTTAATTTATAGTGTGAATTGCATTATCCTCAAATGATATGGTCTGATACTGTGAAAGTATGAGGCTTGCTTTAAGACTTATGAAGTATATGGACAGCTTTTTGTAAATGATTCATGTATTCTTGGGGAAAATTTGTTTTCCAGTTACTGGATCAAGCCTGTTAATTGCAGGGTTCAGCTGTTTCTACTTTTGTTTGATTAATGTCTCAATTGTAGAGATAATTGCAGATGGTAGCATTGGCAATTTCTGCTTGAACTTGACAACTTGTGTTATATAGTTTTGAAGATGTGTTTTTCAGTACACACAGATGAAGATTATGAAGGAAAATGGTGCAGTGAAGTAGTGACTATTTCCAATCATGCTTTTTGCCTTGAAGTTAATTTTGTTGCTAACGCTGTTGATACACTGGCTTTCTTTTGGTTAACTTTTCTTTGTTGTCTCTTTTTCTGTCCTATACTTCACCTAAGGGAGGCAAGACTTCTGAGCTTTAGCGTTCATTTCCTCATTTCTTTGGTGGCTTATTGGAGTGCTGACCTGGTAAGTCTTGGCTCAGAGAGGGAGCAGGTTGACAGCACATTACTGACAAGGGGACTTTTGTAGAAACTAATGTCTGTGGCTGGCAATTTATGTAAGTAAATATTGAAACATCTCCAGTCAATAATATTCAGGTAACAAAAGGCATATTAATGTCTCTGGTCAATAAGCTGATGCCAGCCTGTGAGTTCTAGCCGTTCTTCCCTAACAATGTGCTTCATTGACCAGTAGGCTTCCTTTGGACAGAATTTCCCAAATGTGTGGAGGTTGGATTCTTTTCATTTTTTTCAAATTGTAGTTGTATACTTGATTTACAATGTAGTTAGTTTCAGATGTACAAAGTGACTTGGTTTTATATTCTTTTCAGAATCTTTTCCGTTGTAAGTTATTGCAAGATATTAAATGTAGTTCCCTCTGTGTGTGTGTGTGCTTAGTCACTCAGTCGGGTCTGATTCTTTGCAACCTCATGGATAGTAGCCCGCCAGGCTCCTCTGTCCATGGGAGCCTCCAGGCAAGAATACTGGAGTGGGTTGCCATTCCCTCCTCCAGGGGATCTTCCCAGCCCAGGGATCAAACCCTCTTCTGCATTGCAGGCGAATTCTCCACTGTCTGAACCACCAGAGAAGCCCATAGTTCCCTGTGCTATACAGTAACTCTGTTGTGCCTGTTAATCCCATATTTCTAATTTATCCCAACTCACTCCCTTCTCCCCTTTGTTAACCATAAGTTCATTTTCTATGCCTGTGAGTCTGTTTCTGTTCTGTATATATAATTTTGGATTATTTTTTTGGTGGCACGTGAGTGATGTCACATAGTATTTGTCTTTCTCTGTCTGACTTCACTGAGTGTAACATTCTTTAGGTCCATCTCTGTTGCTTCTAGTGGCAATATTTCATTCTTTTTCCGTGACCAAGTGATAGTCGACTGTGTGTACGTGTGCATACGCACACCACCTCTTTTTAAGCCGATCATCTGTTGATGGGCCTCTGGGTTGTTTCCATGCCTTTCCTATTGTAAATGGTGGTGCTATGAACATTGCTGTGCATGTATCTTTTCCAGTTAAAGTTTTCATCTTTTCTGGATATATGCTCAGGAGTGGGATTGCTGGATCATATGATAATTTTAATTTGGACCCTCTGTACTGTTTTTCATAGTGGCTGCACCAGTTTATGTTCCTACCAACTGTGTTTTCCATACCCTCCCCAGCATTTTATTTTTTTGTAGATTTTTTGATGATAGCCATTCCAACTGATGTGAGGTGATACCTCCTTATGGTTTTGAATTGCATTTCTCTAGACATTAGCCATGTTGAGCATCTTTTCATATGTCTTCCGGCCATCTGTATGTTTTCTTTAGAAAAATATGTATTTAGGTCTTCTGTCCATTTATTGATTGGGATATTTGTCTTTTCAATATGAGTTGTATGACCTGTTTGTATATTTTGGATATTGACTCCTTGTTTGTCAGATTGTTTGTGAATATCTTCTCCCATTCCATATGTAGTATTTTGGTTTATGGTTTCCTTTGCTGTGCAAAAGTTCTTAAGTTTGATTAGGCCCTATTTATTTATATTTGCTTTTATTTCTTATGCCTTAGAAAACTGATCTAAGAAAATATTGGTACAATTTATATAAGAGACTGTTTCACCTATGTTATGTTCTAGGGGTTTTATGGTATCATGTCATATTAAGGTCTTTAAACCATTTAGAGTTTATTTTTGTATATGGTGTGAGGGAGTATTCTGATTTCATTGACTTGTATGTAACTTTCCCAGCACCGTTTGTTGAAGATAACTTCTTTTCTTCATGGTATATTCTTGTCTCCTTTATTGAAGATGAATTGATTGTAGATGTGGGTTTATTTCTGGGTGCTCTGTTCTGTTCCAGTGATCTACATGTCTGTTTTTGTGCCAATACCATGCTGTTTTGATTACTGTAGCTTTGTAGTATAATACAGTCTAGAAAAGTTATGTTGAAGAAGGCAATGGCACCCCACTCCATACTCTTGCCTGGAAAATCCCATGGACAGAGGAGCCTGGTAGGCTGCAGTCCATGGGGTCGCTAAGAGTCGAACACGACTGAGCGACTTCACTTTCACTCTTCACTTTCATGCATTGGAGATGGAAATGGCAACCCACGACTGAAGTGACTTAGCAGCAGCCGCAGCAGAAAGGTTATGTGGAAGCTGGATTCTTTTTTTCTGAGAACACTAGTGTTTGGTGGATCACAAGTTCTTTGCCACTTTGCTTGTTATGGTTTTTCCAATATACCTTGTTTGATAAATTTATGCTCTGTGACCTTGTGGTATTTGTGTCAGTATTGGCCTGATAACTTTCAACTTTTACGTGTCCTTATGTGTTACGTGTATCTTTTGTGAATAGTGCATATACCTCGAGGTTCAGTTTTTGTATCTTTTGTCGACTTACATTGATTGTCATCACTGATGTTTTTGGACGCATCTTGGCAGTCGTTTTGCACTTGTGTGTGTTCTGCTTTTTGTTGTTGTTTTCTCCTCTCTTCTTTAGATTTGACTTAAAATTTTTTCTGTAATTCTCTTTTATTCCTCTGTATTATATATTGTTATATATTCTTTAAAAAAGGCTTTGTTCATGGTCACCCTTTAACAAGCACATTAAAGCCTAAAGTTTTCTCTGTGTCAAGATGAGAACCTGTAACTCCACGGCCCTTTTTTCAATTGTATGCTGTTGTCTACAGTTTTAATTCTACTTTGATTTCTTTTTAGCTCCACAAATTAGGCATTATTATATAGTCAGTGGCAAAGAATTTACGTGCAATGCAAGAGATGCAGGTTCAGTCCCTGGGTTGAAAAGATCCCCTGGAGAAGGAAATGGCAACCACCTGGGAAATCCCATGGACAGAGGGGCCTGGTGGGCTACAGTCTATGGGGTCACAAAGAGACATGACTGAGCGACTAAGCATGAACACATTATCTTATGCAGTTAATATTTGTTTGGAATTGTTCATATGTATCATTTTCTTTTTATTTTTAAGACAAAGAATCTGTCTTTACTTTTTATTTTTACATCTCACCTCTCTTTCTGTTGTTTCCCCCGACCTTTTTTTGAGGTACCTGCTTTGGAAGTTCCTTCAGTGACAATCGTTGGTAGTGTGTTCATCAGTTTGTGTTTCTCTGAATATGCTGATTTCATCTTTGTTTTCAAAAGGCAGGTTTATTATCTATATAAGATTCTATGTTCAGTTCAGTCAGTTTAGTTCAGTCACTCGGTTGTGTCCAACTCTTTGCGACCCCATGAATCACAGCACCCCAGGCCTCCCTGTCCATCACCAAGTCCCGGAGTTCACTCAGATTCACGTCCATCAAGTCAGTGATGCCATCCAGCCATCTCATCCTCTGTCATCCTCTTTTCCTCCTGCCCCCAATCCCTCCCAGCATCAAAGTATTTTCCAATGAGTCAACTCGTCCCATAAGATAGCCAAATTGTTGGAGTTTCAACTTTATCATCATTCCTTCCATAGAACACCCAGGGCTGATCTCCTTTAGAATTTTCTGGTTGGATTTCCTTGCAGTCCAAGGGACTCTCAAGAGTCTTGTCCAAAACCACCATTCAAAATCATTAATTCTTTGGTGCTCAGCTTTCTTCACAGTTCATACCAGAAAAAGTTGGCTAAAATGTAAACATTCAGAAAAGGTAGATCATTGTATCTGGTCACATCATTTCATGAGAAATAGATGTGGAAACAGTGTCAGATTTTATTTTTGGTGGGGCTCCAAAGTCACCGCATGTGGTGATTACATCCATGAAATTTAAAAACAAAACAAAACAAAAAAGAAACTAACAAACAAACAAAAAAACATGCTTACTTCTTGAAAGGAAAGTTATGACCAACATAGATAGCATATTCACAACCAGAGACATTACTTTGCCAACAAAGGACTGTCTAGTCAAGGCTATGGTTTTTCCTGGAGTCACATCTTGATGTGAGATTTGGACTGTGAAGAAAGCTGAGAGCTGAAGAATTGATGCTTTTGAACTGTGGTATTGGAGAAGACTTTTGAGAGTCCCATAGACTGTAAAGAGATTCAACCAGTCAATTCTAAAGGAGATCAGTCCGGGATGTTTTTCGAAAGGGATGATGCTAAAGCTGAAACTCCAGTACTTTGGNCTGAGAGCTGAAGAATTGATGCTTTTGAACTGTGGTATTGGAGAAGACTTTTGAGAGTCCCATAGACTGTAAAGAGATTCAACCAGTCAATTCTAAAGGAGATCAGTCCGGGATGTTTTTCGAAAGGGATGATGCTAAAGCTGAAACTCCAGTACTTTGGAAACCTCATGAAAGAGCTGACTCATTGAAAAAGATTCTGATGATGGGAGGGATTGGGGGCAGGAAGAAAAGATCATGACAGAGAATGAGATGGTTGTATGGCATCACCAACTCGATGGATATGAGTTTCAGTGAACTCTGGGAGTAGGTGATGGACAGGGAGGCATGACTTGCTGCAATTCATGGGGTCACAAAGAGTCAGACACGACCAAGTGGCTGAACTGAACTGAATGTGTGGAAAATTAAACAGCACATTCTGAAGGGCTTGATGAGGCAAATAAACACTCACAGGGGAAATGATAATATANCCACTGGAAAAACCATAGCCTTGACTAGACGGACCTTTGTTGGCAAAGTAATGTCTCTGCTTTTCAATAAAATTCTAAGTGGACAGTTAATTTCTCTTAAGGCTACTCTGGTACTATTTTACTGTTAATTTGCTTTTCTTTTAAATTGTGATTTTGTTATAAGCTTTTATGTTTGTATCTGCTTGATCTTCAGTTTGTAATGTGTACTGATGAAGAGTTCTTTTAGTTTTGTGGTGAATATGTTGTGCTTTGTGAATCTGATCTCAGCACTGGGACATTTTCAACCATTATATTTTTGAATATTGTTTCTCTCTTATAGTCTAACTCCTGGAATTTCAGTTAGAAGTAAGAAGTAAGGGTGTGCTCTTGACCTTTGTTTTATGATGCAGTGGTTTTGATTCTTTGAATTCCGGATAACTTTTTCAGATCTTCCAGTTTACTCATTCTTTATGCAGTTGTGACTCATCTGCTAGAATTTCAATACTACTGTTTTTGCCTAGAAGTTCTGTTTGGTTCTTGATACACATCTTAGTTGTTATTTGATACTCTTTTGTCATAGTTTCAGGTCTCCCTTTATTTCTTCATATTTCACAGAGTGTAAGGTGAGTCTGTTTAGAGTCTAGTCTTGATACCCACAGTCCTTATAGGGCTGATTCTGTAGAGGTTTTTGATTGTTTGACTCTTCCTTACTGTGGCTTGTATCTTTATCTGTACAGTTTTTTTTTTATTATTATGAACGCATGTTTCTTGGAACATTTTTTGTTGACCTTTTTGAGGTTTAGTTGGAAGGTGTTGTCCTCCAGGGAAGATCTGTGTTCCCTCCTTCCAGGGTTCCTGGCTCCCAGGCTTTGTCCTTCTTTCCTGTGGCGGCAGTGGTGGTTTAGTCTCTAAGTCATGTCCAGCTTTTGCGACTCCATGCACTGTAGGCCACCAGGCTCCTCTGTCCATGGGATTCTCCCCGTGAGACCTGGATAATTAAAACCCAGGCTTTTAGCCATTGGCAATCAGTAACGCCTGCAAGGAAAATGTTACTTATAGTCCTTGCATATAACCTTGTGGATTTATAGATTCTTGTGTTTTCTGGGTTCTGTAGATTTTCTTTATTCTTCTTTTGGGTGAGCCATACATTAAAAATAGATATCTATATTTAAAACATGACCGCAAGTGCCCTTTTAGAGAGCCTCTGTGGGGATTCTGTTAGTTGTTAAGGCTGACAAAGTGTTAGTGAAAGTATAGAGGTGCGCCAAGGGGCAGCAAGAATTCAGGATGAAGGTCTGCGGTTGGTTTTTCTCCCTCGGTCTTGTCTCGTCGTTGCAGAGAATTGAACGACAGGCTACTTACAGCTCAAACAGGTANAAGGCTGACAAAGTGTTAGTGAAAGTATAGAGGTGCGCCAAGGGGCAGCAAGAATTCAGGATGAAGGTCTGCGGTTGGTTTCTCTCCCTCGGTCTTGTCTCGTCGTTGCAGAGAATTGAACGACAGGCTACTTACAGCTCAAACAGGTATGGTGTGTTAAGCAGGCAGCAGTGTTATTTTCCTGAGGTTTTTGTCTTGTTGTAACAGAGACTTGGAAGGGCTGACTACCTACAGCTCAGTTAGGGCTCTCACGTCTCTAGATGTGAAAGTGTTCTCAAATCCTTTTGGCTTCCTTTTTTATATCTTTTGTCTTTGACCCTTTATAGTCCCTGGAGCCTGACTGGTTTTGCTGGTGCAAATTAGGGCTTTTACCTGCAACCAAATAGGGCGAGTGTTGCAGGCCAGTCAGGGAAGGGGCCCTGTTTGGGTGTTTTCTCATCAGAGTTTCTCGCTCCAGTCTGAGGCGTCCCCTTTCTGCGGGCTTTTCCCTTTCTCTGACCCTTTCGGGGGCTTTTTCTAGTCACTGTTTTTCTTTAACCACCATTTTGGACTCCTCCTTCCCTACTCTTAACTACCTAACAAAGATTAGTGGAACCAAGAACTTGGAATGTCTTCCTTGTATGCCGTGCGGAGGAGTTTAGCTTAGTAGTGAGGCTGGCGGATCAAGGGGTGAAGTTTGACATTTTAGGTTGAATATTCTGGGTTCATGATGATGAATGGCTTGAAATATAGTAATCAAGGTGCTTTTGGTACAAGTAATATGACCTCTTTAAATCAGCTTAAACTCTTTTTTTTTTGATTAATTGTAAAATGTACATAACAAGATTTTACATTTTAACCATTTTTAATTGGATGACTCAGTGGCATTCGGTATATTCACGTCGTGTGCCGCCGTTGCTGTCATCCAGCTCCTGNTTTAAATCAGCTTAAACTCTTTTTTTTTTGATTAATTGTAAAATGTACATAACAAGATTTTACATTTTAACCATTTTTAATTGGATGACTCAGTGGCATTCGGTATATTCACGTCGTGTGCCGCCGTTGCTGTCATCCAGCTCCTGAACTTTGTCATCATTGCAGACTGAAATTCCGTGCACATTTAACCACTGGTGAATTTGACTACTCCAGGTACTCCTGTAAGTAGAATGACACAGTACTTGTCCTTTCCTATCTGGCTTATTTCATGTGATGTCTTCAAGGTTCTATATTGTAGTAGGTATCAGAGTTTCATTCCTTTTAATGCTGAATTATAGTCCCTTGTATGTAGTGAATATTACGTTTTGTTTACCCTTTCTTCCTTTGGGGTACATTTATCAAAAGGAAACTGATTAGAACTTTTTTGGGTTAGCTTGACTGGCCTAAAATTATTAACCTCACAAAGGACCAGAACCATGAGTAGGAAAGCTTTCAGAATCCAGGCTGTCGTCTTTCTCTTTTTAAAAAAAATTTAATCAATTTACTGACTTGCGGCTGTGCTAGGTCCTCGTTGCTGCACCGGCCTTCTCTCGCTGCGCCGAGCTGGGGCTGCGCTCTGCTTGCCGGCAGCTCCCTGGGATGTGGTGTGGGCAGCGGCTCCGGGCGTGCAGGCCTCAGGAGTTGTGGCCTGAGAGCTCAGTGGCCCTGTGCCGTGTGGGGTCCCCCTGGATCAAGGATTGAACCCACGCGGCCTGCACTTGCAGGTGGATTCTGAACCACTGGACCACCAGGGAAGGCCAGCACCAACTGATCATCTCTCAATCCCACACCGAGTCTTGCTTGCCCAGCTGTGTGACATGAAGCTGGATTCTGCGAACCGTTTTCCTTTGGAATATTAGGCATTCCCAGCAGAGGGCCCTGAAGAAACACTGCAAGGCTGTTATGTCGGGGAGACCCCTCCCTTCCAGTCTCCAGCCCCCTTTATGACCTTTCAGCGGGAGCCCAGCTGCCTACTCAGAGGTCAGGTTGTGACCCTGAGGCCTCGCCCTGCCCACAGCCCAGCCCCAGCCTGCTCTCTGGCAAGTTCCTCCACTGCTCCTGATACAGTTTCTGTCCCCCCAAGGAGGTCTGAATCTTCATCTTGTGGGGTGGGGTGCTTAACTACCTTACTGTCCACTCTTCTTCAGCCTAGACATAGTGGCTAACTTTTTTT
>SJYV01009183.1:41303-87087 GCA_006410875.1 Neotragus pygmaeus | reverse complement strand
AGTCGGACACAACTGAACGACTTCACTTTCACTTTTCACTTTCATGCATTGGAGAAAGAAATGGCAACCTACTCCAGTTTTCCTGCCCGGAGAATCCCAGAGATGGGGGAGTCTGGTAGGCTGCCATCTATAGGGTCACACAGATTCAGACACCACTGAAGCGAATTAGCAGCAGCAGCAGCAGCAGTAGTAACATCAGAGATCACTGATCATAGATCACCATAATAAATACAACAATGATGAAAACATTTGAAATATTGTGATAATACCAAACATGACACAGAGACACAAAGTGAGCAGATGCTGTTGGAAAAATGGGGCCAATACATTAGACTTGCTTGCTTCAGAGTTGTCACAAGTCTTCAACTAATAAAAGACACAGTATCTGCGGGGACTTCTCTGGTTGTCCAGTGGTTAAAACTCCACTGTGCAATGCAGGGGACATGAGTTTGATCCCTTGTCGGGTAACTGAGATCCCACATTCAATTCAGTTCTGTTCAGTTCAGTCACTCAGTCGTATCGGACTCTTTGCGACCCCATGGACTCCAGCACACCAGGCCTCCCCGTCCATCACCAACTCCCAGAGTTTACTCAGACTTATGCCCATTGAGTTGGTGATGTCATCCAACCATCTCATCCTCTGTTGTCCCCTTCTACTCCTGCCTTCAGTCTTTCCCAGCCTCAAGGTCTTTTCAAATGAGTCAGTTCTTTGTATCAGGCTTCCAAAGTCTTGGAGTTTTAGCTTCAAAATCAGTCCTTCCAGTGAGTATTCAGGACTGATTTCCTTTGGATGGACTGATTGGATCTCCTTGCAGTCCAAGGGACTCTCAAGAGTCTTCTCCAACATCACAGTTCAAAAGCATCAATTCTTTGGTGCTCAGCTTTCTTTGTAGTCCAACTCTCACATCCGCACATGACCACTAGAAAAACCATAGCCTTTACTAGACAGACTTCTGTTGGCAAAGTAATGTCTCTGCTTTTTAATATGCTGTCCAAGTTTGCCATAACTTTTCTTCCAAGGAGTAAGCGTCTTTTTTGGAGCCCCAAAAATAAAGTCTGCCACTGCTTCCACAGTTTGTCAATCTATTTGCCATGAAGTGATGGGACCAGATGCCGTGAACCTTGTTTTCTGAATGTTGAGCTTTAAGCCAACTTTTTCACTCTTCTCTTTCACTTTCATCAAGAAGCTCTTTAATTCTTCTTCACTTTCTGCCATAAGGGTGTTGTCATCTACATATCTGAATTTATTGATATTTCTCCAGGCAATCTTGATCTCAGCTTGTGCTTCCTGCAGCCCAGCGTTTCTCATGATGTACTCTGCATATAATTTAAATAAACAAGGTGACAATATACAGCCTTGACATACTCCTTTCTTGATTTCCAGTCTGTTGTTCCATATCTGATTCTAACTGTTGCTTCTTGATCTGAATACAGATTTCTCAGGAGGTAGGTCAGGTGGTCTGGTATTTTCATCTCTTTCAGAATTTCCACAGTTTATTGTGATCCACACAGTCAAAGGCTTTGGCATAGTCAATAAAGCAGAAATAGATGTTTTTCTGGAATTCTCTTGCTTTTTCAATAATCCAGCAGATATTAGCATTTTGATCTCTTGTTCCTCTGCCTTTTCTAAAAATTTGGCCTTGGAGTACAGAACGAAGCAGGGAAAAGGCTAACAGAGTTTTGCCAAGAGAATGCACTGGTCGTAACAAACACTGTCTTCCAATAACACAAGAGAAGACTCTACACATGGACATCACCAGATGGTCAATACTGAAATCAGATTGATTATATTCTTTTCAACAAAAGATGGAGAATCTCTATACATTCAGCAAAAACAAGACCGGGAGCTGACTGTGGCTCAGATCATGAACTCCTTATTTCCAAATTCAGATTTAAATTGAAGAAAGTAGGGAAAAGCACTAGACCATTCAGGTATGACCTAAATCACAGTAGAAGTGAGAAATAGATTTAAGGGATTAGATCTGATAGACAGAGTGCTTGATGAACTATGGACGGAGGTTCGTGACATTGTACAGGAGACAGGGAGCAAGACCATCTTTCTCCCTGTCTTCTTTCTTTTTTCCTCAAGAAAATGAAATGCCAAAAGCCAAAATGACTGTCTGAGAAGGCCTTACAAATAGCTATGAAAAGAAGAGAAGCAAAAGGCAAAGGAGAAAAGTAAAGATACACCCATTTGAATGCAGAGTTCCAAAGAATAGCAAGGAGAGGTAAGAAAGCCTTCCTCAGTGATCAGTGCAAAGAAATAGAGGAAAACAATAGAATGAGTAAGATCCCACATGCTGCGAGAGCAATTAAGTCACACTCTCTAAGGCAATGAAATAGATAAATAATTTTTTAAACTCACTAAAAACACAATATCAGGGAAATGCAAAAACACGAAGTGCAATGAAACAAGGTCTTCCTGTGTCAAAAAGTGAGCCTCTCATTAGCTGGATAACTCCAGTGATTTATCAAGATTTTAATAGATATCACAAGTAGTTTCCATACATTCTATACTTTAACTTCTTTTAATCCAAGTTTTCTGAACTTTGTTCAAGTCTACAGAATAGTCCCTTATTCACCAAAGCATCATAGCAGCTTTACAGTTTGAAAGGTTTGCACTGAAGGAAGAAGAAGGTCATAGAGGGACCAGCACTGGACTATGAGATGCAAGATGAAACTTGGGCTCTAGACTCACCCCCACCTGAGACAGACACTTAACCATCTAGACATCAGCAACATCACCTGTAAACATGGAACAGCCAGGCTATGGCAAAGACTAAGATTCCAGAAAGTCTCCAAAACTATCCTAGTCTCCTTACTATCCTAGGAGTGTAGGAGTTACTAGTCAGTACTCTCACTGATACCATTAACAGTAAAACGAGGCTCATTATTCAAAAATTCAGTAAGTACCTGAATACTAACCTTATAGACTGAATACCCAAATTCATATATTAAAGCCCTAACTCCCTATGTGATGGGATCTTTNGGAGTACAGAACGAAGCAGGGAAAAGGCTAACAGAGTTTTGCCAAGAGAATGCACTGGTCGTAACAAACACTGTCTTCCAATAACACAAGAGAAGACTCTACACATGGACATCACCAGATGGTCAATACTGAAATCAGATTGATTATATTCTTTTCAACAAAAGATGGAGAATCTCTATACATTCAGCAAAAACAAGACCGGGAGCTGACTGTGGCTCAGATCATGAACTCCTTATTTCCAAATTCAGATTTAAATTGAAGAAAGTAGGGAAAAGCACTAGACCATTCAGGTATGACCTAAATCACAGTAGAAGTGAGAAATAGATTTAAGGGATTAGATCTGATAGACAGAGTGCTTGATGAACTATGGACGGAGGTTCGTGACATTGTACAGGAGACAGGGAGCAAGACCATCTTTCTCCCTGTCTTCTTTCTTTTTTCCTCAAGAAAATGAAATGCCAAAAGCCAAAATGACTGTCTGAGAAGGCCTTACAAATAGCTATGAAAAGAAGAGAAGCAAAAGGCAAAGGAGAAAAGTAAAGATACACCCATTTGAATGCAGAGTTCCAAAGAATAGCAAGGAGAGGTAAGAAAGCCTTCCTCAGTGATCAGTGCAAAGAAATAGAGGAAAACAATAGAATGAGTAAGATCCCACATGCTGCGAGAGCAATTAAGTCACACTCTCTAAGGCAATGAAATAGATAAATAATTTTTTAAACTCACTAAAAACACAATATCAGGGAAATGCAAAAACACGAAGTGCAATGAAACAAGGTCTTCCTGTGTCAAAAAGTGAGCCTCTCATTAGCTGGATAACTCCAGTGATTTATCAAGATTTTAATAGATATCACAAGTAGTTTCCATACATTCTATACTTTAACTTCTTTTAATCCAAGTTTTCTGAACTTTGTTCAAGTCTACAGAATAGTCCCTTATTCACCAAAGCATCATAGCAGCTTTACAGTTTGAAAGGTTTGCACTGAAGGAAGAAGAAGGTCATAGAGGGACCAGCACTGGACTATGAGATGCAAGATGAAACTTGGGCTCTAGACTCACCCCCACCTGAGACAGACACTTAACCATCTAGACATCAGCAACATCACCTGTAAACATGGAACAGCCAGGCTATGGCAAAGACTAAGATTCCAGAAAGTCTCCAAAACTATCCTAGTCTCCTTACTATCCTAGGAGTGTAGGAGTTACTAGTCAGTACTCTCACTGATACCATTAACAGTAAAACGAGGCTCATTATTCAAAAATTCAGTAAGTACCTGAATACTAACCTTATAGACTGAATACCCAAATTCATATATTAAAGCCCTAACTCCCTATGTGATGGGATCTTTAGGAGATGAGCTGGTTTAGATGAGGTCATGAGGGTGGGGCCCTTAAGATCAACTTAGTGCCCTTATAAGCAGAGACACCAGAAAGCTCTCTCTCAGTGTCTCCTGCCCCACAACATGAAGCCACAGTGAGAGAGCAGCCGCCTGCAATCCAGGAAGAGTGTCCTCCCCAGGAACTGTGCCTCCAGCATGGTGATCTTACGCTTCCTTTCTCCAGAATGCTCAGAGAAGTGAGAAGAGAAACAAGGTCTGCTGTCTAACCCACCCAGTCTGTGTATACTGTATGGCAGCCTGTGCAGACTAAGGCTACCAAGCATCTTGCCATGAGCAGGGCACCGTAGGGGGACCTGATAAGGCACAGTTGTCCTTATCTCAAAAAGGTTAGAACTCAGGACTCTTTACAACCCCATGAACTGTAGCCCTCCAGGTTTCTTTGTCTATGGGACTCTCCAGGCAGGAATACTGGAGTGGATTACCATTCCCTTCTCCAGAAGATCTTCCTGACCCAGGGATCAAACCCAGGGCTTCTGCAAAGCAGGCTGATTCTTTACCATTTGAGCAACAGGGAAGTCCAANACTCTCCAGGCAGGAATACTGGAGTGGATTACCATTCCCTTCTCCAGAAGATCTTCCTGACCCAGGGATCAAACCCAGGGCTTCTGCAAAGCAGGCTGATTCTTTACCATTTGAGCAACAGGGAAGTCCAACTATAAAGCTTAACTAAAGCCCTAAATTCAAAACATCAAAACTCAGAAGGAGGAGAGATATCTTCCCAGTAAGAATGATCCCAAAGTACTTGAAGGAAAAGATGATATTTTAGCAGAACTGAAAGGTTTATTTTGGCTTTAAACTGAGAAGGATGAAGTAGAGTGTTAGAGTGAGAAAGAAAAAAAAGAGGTCATGTCTAAAAATGATATTTAAAGATGACTACTAAAGTTGGGAGATTTCACAAAAATTTGAAGACTGTTTAAGTCCTCCAAACTGGTTTTAATTTTAACCATACAACCTTTGTTTTTCAGTCGCTCAGTCGTGTCTTACTATTTGCAACCCCATGGATTGCAGCAAGAGAGGTTTCTCTAAGATCCCTCAAACTGATTTTAATTCTGACCGTACAATCTTGTATTTCCTTAATTTGCTATGAGGGGTATTTACTTTTTAAAAAATTGCCCTACTTCATACACCAAGAGAGACATATATACACTGAAAAACTAAATGTAAGCAGGTTTAATGCTTAGAGGAAAACAACATATATTGTTACTCTGATAAAATTAAGAAGAAAATAATCCATTAGAAGTAGATTGACATTACTCAGAGACTCACAGGTATGACTCAGAACCCTGACTAAGGGCCACACGAAGGGCAGCTCCCTCCCCACTGACCACAGTGTGAATCTGCCAGAGACAAAGGTGTATTCTGCAGTCCACCTCTGATTTCAGCCAGTTGATTTACTCAGCACTGACCAATGACTGGTCTTGCACAATCATCGCAGCACTGGAGTGCAAAAGAGCAAAGCTGAGTTCCAATTCTCCGTGTCATTAAATTTTCCTGGCTTCAGTTCCCTTGGGGATTAAAAAAAAAAAAAAAAATTCAAAGGGAGTTGAGATAGATTTGCATTTGCAAGGGGTATTTCTTAAAATGTGGATGGGTGTGGTGGCCAGGCATTTGAGGTCCTCCATTCCCCACAGTCATCAAGGGGGCTCCTGACTCAGCAGCAACCTAAAGAGAAGAGTTTACTGTCAGTCAGCTTATTTGCCCACAAGGTTTCATTTACAACAAGATCCCTGAAATTCAGAAGGAAGTTAACTTGAAGAATCCTGAACTGGCTAATCCTGAAGCTAGTTTTGAACTTAACCGGGTATGTCTCTAGATCTCAACTTCAAACCATTAAAGTACCCATTTCAATTTACATTAAAAGGTTCAATCACATGTTAAGTTTCCCTTTCAGTGGATACTAGCTTCTCAGGATCCAAACCAGCTGCTGAATGGCCCTAGAACAGTCCCCAGGGGTGTGAATTGGAGAGCCCACACAGCTTGAAATTTGCTGCTCCTCAGCAGGGTGGATTTTTTGCATGAGCTTGGTGTGGACGTGGGCTCTGGGTTGCCTGGTCTAATTTTGAGGAGAAGGCTGTGATTTGGAGAGACATATAAAACCTATCCACTTAAAAAATGTTGCAAATTATTAATGGAAATAATCCTTCACTGGCCCTGGACTCATCACCACCATGAGCTGTGGCTGCTGTCTCTCTCGCCGGCTGTGGGGGCCAAAGCACAGTTGTCCTACCCGCCTCACTTTTGCGGTCTGCTCACCCTGAGTTTAGCTGCCAGCATCTTACCATCATCCCACATCTGCCCAGTGCTTTGTGATTTGTGACATGACTTCTTGATCCTTTGAAGAGACTCTTCAAAGTGCCAGTTTGTGGGTCCTATCACAGATTGATGGAGAAGTCAGAATTTCTTGGAAAGGGACCCAGGAGCTCCATATTTCATGAACTCCCCCGGCTGACCGCGTGCAGAATCACCACTTAGCATAGCTCTTCTACACCTGCAGCAACATACAGGATTATAGGCTCCGTGATAGATTTTATCAATCATCAATCCCAGTACTTTTTGCTTTAAATCTAGAGAGACAAAAGCCTGTTTCTAGCAAACTGGAAATTTGCTAGAGATGTGGACAGTAGGTTAGTGGATCAGCCCAGGTAAGACTTACCCACATGATTGATCCTCCTCTGTTATCTTCTATTCTATTCCATAAAGAGCTCAAAGCAGACTGGCCGTTCCCTTTACCACAGACTCACCAGGCAGGGGGCGGGGCGGGCACAGCATAAGTGGCCGGGAATGGTACCTGCTTTCCAGTGGTGCCCCACAGGAAGACGCTTTTAAACTAGAACATCTTCCTCCAGCATGCGAAATTTTTAAAAATCACTAAAAGGAAAGTCAAAGGACTTTAGGAATAACAGTACTCCTGGTTTCAGGATGGTCCTGTGCTTGGCAGCCCATCACCTTCGATCAAAGCACCATCTGGGAACCAGATTGTGGCATTTGAGGGAAATCAGAGACGACTGGGAAAGGCTTCCCTGGTGGTGCAGAGGTTAAAGCATCTGCCTGCAATGTGGGAGACCTGGGTTCAATCCCTGGGTTAGGAAGATCTCCTGGAGAAGGAAATGGCAACGCACTCCAATATTCTTGCCCGGAGAATCCCATGGATGGAGGAGCTTGGTGGGCTACAGTCCACGGGTCGCAAAGAGCCAGACACAACTGAGCGACTTCACTTCACTTCACTTCAGAGACGACTAAGAGTCAGAATCACTTCCTGTTCTTCCCTTAGCATGGACTTCTCTGGTGGCTTAGATGATACAGGATCTGTCTACAGTATGTGAGACCGGGTTCAATCCCTGGATCAAAATGATTCCCTGGGGAAGGAAATGGCTACACACTCCAGTATCCTTATGTGCATTCCACGCTGCAGTTCAGGGTGGTGCTTGAACTTCGGCCAATCCAGAAGACACTGTTTAATCTTCAGGTGACCTGAGGTTCCTATGTCCCCTTAATCCAGGTGACCAAAAGCCTAGATCAGCCTTCGTACTGTGGTCACCAAATCCATTCAGAAGCACGGATGCCAGACCAGTCCCACCGAAGGTCGTGCTGTTACACCAATGAGCATTCTACCCCAGATCTTTCTGATCATCTTATACAACATCTTATACAACAACAGCATGTTGTATAAGTATAAATTGAATGGCCCAAGCTCACCTGCCCAGTTAGTGGGTCAATCAACAGCACACCAGACTCATACCGTCATACGGCACCCCAAGGCCTTGCTGAGGTTCATTAAAATTAAAAGGATTCCCAGAGAGTTTGGCAACTAACTTTTCTCTTTTAGATAAATAAAAATAATATATGAAAAGTATAATCATATCTTTTAAGTGAATGGAATGCCTTGTGATTCTAATAGAACTGTTTGAGTAAAAAATAAAGGTTAAAAATTTTAAATAAATTAGAGTGGACATGTTTCTTCATGGATTGATTCATTTTAAAACAGGCAATTCTCAAACATAATGCAGATCTCAGCTTCTTTGCAATTCATAAGATCCTGGGCTATGCTGTGGCAGAGTCAGAAATGACCTAAATCATCTGAAAACTCCCCTCCCTCAGCAATCAATCCAGAAGCTCCCAAGTGAAAATGAATTGCAAATTGAAAATATTCTGCAAAAATAGCATGCGTTTCTTGCCAGAAAAGAAAGCTCTAGACTCACAAATGATATTTACAAAAGTACTTGCTTGGGGCTTCGGCCATGTACATGTGATTTCCTTAGGATTGCTAAAGAGTATTTTCTAAATATTTGGGTGTAAATCACTCTAGTTATTACCCATATTTAACATTCAAATAGCCGGAACCAGTGGCAGTCTGGAAGATTTTATTTTCTGCAGCAGATATTAGCATAGGCCTGCCCGGTGAAGCCAGTGAAGCCAGCTAGCTCTTGTACAGTTCACAGTCGCTGCATCCAATTACAACCAGCCCCAAACACTCTGGTCTCAGTGTGAGTGGAATCTGTGTTCGGGAGGGTGATCAGACCACACGGAGAGGCGGCTGGTCATAAACATTCTAACCAGCTTTCAAGTCGGTTTACTTTACCCAGACAACACTTCCTATCTCTTGATTTCTCACCTTCTTACAGAGAGACCTTTTGAAAACCCATTCTTAATTAATTTACTTTAAAATATGTTCTCTGCAGCTATTCGGACAAAGGAATGTGATCCTTGGCTTGTTTAAACAGTGTTCAACTCATGTGAAACAAATTATTCACATAAAGCCAGGGATTAGAGGCAAAACTTTTACAGTCGGGAGAAAAAAAAAAAAACATGAGTTGACCTGGATTTCTTTTCTCTCCATAAATTTAATGTGAGGAACAAGAGACTCCCTGTGTACAGAGTGCCAGGCTTGGGGCTGAGGACCTGTCCTCAGAAGACTTGCTGCTGTTGCTGCTGCTAAGTCGCTTCAGTCGTGTCCGACTCTGTGCGACCCCACAGACGGCAGCCCATTGGGCTCCATCATCCCTGGCATTCTCCAGGCAAGAACACTGGAGTGGGTTGCCATTTCCTTCTCCAATGCATGAAAGTGAAAAGTGAAAGTGAAGTCGCTTAGTCGTGTCTGACTCAGCGACCCCATGGACTGCAGCCTACCAGGCTCCTCCATCCATGGGAGTTTCCAGGCAAGAGTACTGGAGTGGGATGCCATTGCCTTCTCCACAGGTCAGAAAAAACCCAGCTTCTCTCATTTCATGGAAGATTCATAAGATCGCGATTGCTCATCCTCATCCTTTTGCCAAAACATGACTTGGTTTCTTTGACATTCTCTATTGAATGGGTCGTATTCTCTGCTGAATTCATCTGTAATTATTTTCTATTTATTTAAACTGGCTCTACTGTTGGCATCAATATAAACCACCATAAACTCTTACGGAGATAAGAAAGATGTGGCTATTTGTGTTAGTTCCTTCCATCACAGTAATTAATGAGAGTAATTGAGAGGATAGAAAGGGTCATTAATGTCACCTACTCTGAAAACATCCTTTTACAGAATTCCAGAAAGAAAGGCAGAGTCCAGGACTCAGCTCCTCTGACCCCTCACCCAAAGGTCTTTCCTCCTAGGCAGAAGAATCTTTAGTGTGTATTAGGGTCTGCGGTAGGGCTTCGTCACAATTTGGATGTCTGAATTCCGACACAGACATTCTTATTTTTCAGACTTTTGTACATATAGTAGTACACAGCTTAAACAAGACAACTCAGATGGCCTTTGACACACATCAAAGCCTGGACACACTATTTTTCAATGAATTATAGCTCTTTTTCAATAAATATTTTTTGTTCTTATAATTAACCCAGGACATAATAGGAATTTCCTAAGATCTTTTTAAAATCATTTTTTCCTTGTGGAAAAGTTGATATAGATAATAAAATCTGTTTGGTTATCATTTTTAAGTGTACAATTTATTGGCATTAATCTCATTCACAGTGTTGTACAATCATCATCATTATTCACTTTCAATCCATTCTCATCCTCCACAAACAGAAACTTTGGACTCATTAACCAATAACTTCCCATCCCCTCTCCACCCAACCCTTGTAAACTCTAATCTATGTTCTGTCTCTGTGAATTTGCTTGTCCAAGAGATTTTGTATAAATGGCACAATTCAAGATTTGCCCTTCTGCGTCTGGATTTTTTTTCACTAAACATAATGCTTTCCTTACGTTGTAACGTGTACGAGCTTCCTTCCTTGTATGGCTGAATAATATTCCAATGTATGAATAGACCACACTGTGTTCACCCATCCATAGATGGGCACTTAGTTGCTTTCCAACTTTTGGCTACTGTGAATAGTGCTGCTGTGAACATCTGTATATTAATATGTGTTTACGTCCCTGTTTTCAATTCTTCCTTTGTGTACATACCTAAGAGCCAAATTGTTGGGTAATGAGTTCTGTTCAGTAAGTCACTCAGTCGTGTCCAACTCTTTGAGACCCAATGGACTGCAGCACACCAGGCTTTCCTGTCCATTACCAACTTCTGGAGCTTACTCAAACTCATGTCCATTGAGTTGGTGATGCTATCCAAACTTCTCATCCTCTGTCATCCCCTTCTCCTCCTGTCCTTAATCTTTCCCAGCATCAGGGTTTTTTCCAATGAGTAATTCTGTTTCACTTTTGGAGGAACTGCCAAACTGCTTTCCCCTGAGTATTTCATTTTACAGACCTAACAGAGCGTGTATCACGGTGTGGTGACGGTACAACACGTATTAGTTACATTTATGAACATGTGATCATTACTCTTCATTTTATTGATTAACATCTGAACTCATTCTTTGAAGGCCTGAACTATCTTTCAAGAACATGTCACATACATACATAAAAATACGTATCTCTTGCCATGATGGAAAGACCAGAAAATAAAATTTATAAATGTAAGCCACAGGAGTCTATACAATTTGATTCTGAGTTTCCTGGCAACCACTGTATAAAGAGAAATAGAACCGTATTAGCGGTTCTCTAGAAAGCTATTGAACTCTTTTACTCAACTTGTAAGTTACAAGTGGTATGAACCCTAATCCAGAACCGCTTTGCTTGAAATGTCTGTAATGTGCCTGAACTATGTAGACCACATGCTCTTGAACATACACAGCCCCTGAAATAAATCCACAGCAAAAAAAAAAAAAAAAAGTCCCCTGGTTGGGAGAAAAGTGAGCTATCAATGCCTCATAGTCCATAAAGCTAAAACTTCTTATAATTTAGAAACAAAAGGAGCATCTCAAGTTTGGCTCTGGGTCCCAAATGGCTGGGGTGGCGGTGTCTGTGCCAGACAGGCTCCACACCAACACCTCAAAGGTCATGTCATCACTGGCTTCCCAGGGTTCTTTTGTAAGACCTTCAGTTTAAACACCACTATCTTGACCATCCCCACCATCTTCATTTCCCCCCTCCATTCACAGCATTTCCACCATCTTCACCATGCCCACCAGCTTCACCATGCCCTCCGTCTTCACCATCCCCTCCGTCTTCACCATCCCCTCCGTCTTCACCATCCCCTCCATCTTCACCATGCCCACCATCTTCACCGTACCCTCCATCTTCACCATCCCCGCCATCTTTACCATCCCCTCCATCTTCACCATCCCCTCCGTCTTCACCGTGCCCACCATCTTCACCATCCCCTCCATCTTCACCATCTCCTCCACCCCCAGCATCCCACCATTCTCATTATCTTCACTGTCACCATCCTTTCCATCCCCACACTCTCTCTCCCTGCCTGTTTCTGGCTTGTGGGTTCTCTGGTCACTAAAACAAAGAGGTGTGTTTAGAAGAAAAACATATTTCTCTAAGTAAAGGTCATTTTCATATGTTCTTTTGTCCAATCACTCCTCTAAGACAAGTGAGGACTCAGGACAGGAGAGGACTGAGTCCCTCATCTAAATCTCTGTGCACAGCCCAGCAGCTGAGAACCCCCAGGAGGAAGCCATCGTCAAGCCATCGCCACGATTTCAGCCCACAGAGATGAGGCAGAAGAGGAAAGGACAGGCCAAGGCAATGAGGAAGCCTAAAAGCCCACCACTTACACATATGAGAAGGTGGTGACAGGTTGTGGGGTCACCCAAGACATTCTCTTGTCCTAGAGAAGTTCACACAGAAACAGAGGGAGGCGATAAAGCAACACAACCCAGAACCTGCCTGTAACTCACCAATAGTGTTTATCACTCAGTTGTGCCAGACTCTTTGCGACCCCATGGACTATAGCCCACCAGGCTCCTCTGTCCTTGGGATTCTCCAGGAAAGAATACTGGAGTAGGTTGCCATTCCCTCCTCTGGGGAATCTTCCTGACCCAGGGACTGAACCCAGATCTCCCATATTGCAGGCAGATTCTTTATGGTCTGAGCCACTAGAAAAGCCCAGTTCAGTTCAGTAAAGTAGCTCAGTCATGTCCGACTGTTTGCAACCCCATGGACTGCAGCACACCAGGCCTTCCTGTCCATCACCAACTCCCAGAGTTTACTCAAAGTCATACCCATCGAGTCAATGATGCCATCCAACCATCTCATCCTCTGCTATCCCCTTCTCCTCCTGCCTTCAATCTTTCCCAGCATCAGAGTCTTTTCAAATGAGTCAGCTCTTCGCATCAGGTGGCCAAGGGATTGGAGTTTCAGCTTCAACATCAGTCCTTCCAATGAATATTCAGGACTGATTTCCTTTAGGATGAACTGGTTGTATCTCCTTGCAGTCCAAGGGACTCTCAAGAGTCTTCTCCAATACCACAGTTCAAAAGTATCAATTCTTCAGAGCTCAGCTTTCTTTATAGTCCAACTATCACATCCATACATGACTACTGGAAAAACCATAGTCTTGACTAGATGGACCTTCGTTGGCAAAATAATGTCTTTGCTGTTTAATATGCTATCTAGGTCTACGGAAGCTCAACTCACCAATAATTCAAGCATTTTGGTGGAGTACCAAGGCTTGCATACATGCACACACAGAGCAGGAAGGTGCAGAGCAGGACAGGAATGTGCAGACAACACTCAGCCTGTGTGCTCAATGAAGGCAGGACCACACTTCACACTTTAAAATCCCAGCCCAGGACATGCATGGCTCACTTAGCATTTGTGGAGCTGAACTAAATCATGAGCATGGAAACTGCTCGTACAATTCAATACGAGTGTGAATATCCCATAATGTCAAAGGAAAAATTAGACAGAAGGATGTGGGTTTTGAGAAGCCATGGGATCACGTCGTAGCAATGAGGATGGCAGCAACTCAGAAAAGTAGCCTTTTTCCTGAATCATGTTGGTGCTAGTGGAGATTGAATCTGAGCCGAGGTCAATGTGACTGCAAATTTATGTTCTTAACCCTGTAATAAACTATCCCCTTGGTTTTCTACTCAAGAATTCCTTTATTACAAAACATAGCCATTTTTCAGATAGTTACTGAGGCCAAACTTGAACTTCTGCCAGCAAAGCAGGGTGACGAGGAAAAACAGTTAGCAGTGAAATTAACAGGTTGTCAAAATAAAAGCATTTCACCAGGAGCTCCTTGAGGTCAGGGCAGGCTCACTCAGCAGATTAACGCACGTGCCCCTGCGAAGGATGGGGCAAGGACGCCACACGAGCATCACCAAGTGCTGGGAAATGTCTAGGCAGATCTCTGACTGTGCTCCGGCTACTGAAATAGTCCACCCAAAGTCTTAGGGAAAGATACAGTCCTACAAACCTTCTATTAATTGTGGAGAATCTTGCTTCATGTGACTATTTGTGTGTGTGTGCATAGATATTTTATCTTTATCGTTCAAGCATTGTGTTTATCCTTTTCCAAAAACCTCACCAATATTCTTAAATTTACGAATTTAGAATTTTAAGAATTAACTTTGGAGACAGGTTTCTACTAAAAGTGTAAGCAGACAGGGTCCCAGGAAAACTGTACTGTCCGTCAGAATGCTCCCGCCCTGCATAACCTGGTGAGGGGGGAGGTGGGGGCCGCAGAAGCAAGCCAACAACCGGCTTCATTCACCCCTCCCCACAGTGCCTGATGAATCGAGAATCTCACAGAACGAGAGTCACTTCGGAAGATCTAAAGCCACTAGTAAGATGTACCCTTGCTTTCTGAGAAGAAGATGCATTTGGACACCAGCAGTGACTGTAAGTGGTCTCAGGCCCTCAGAAGAACCCAGCCAAGAATGTACCTGCAGAGACTCAGCCCAGCACAGGGACATCGGAGCAAAAACAAGCCTGACCTCCTGGACATCTGTGACAGAGGGCTGTCCACAGGCTTTGCCCTCTCGTGCACCCCCAACTTTCCTTTTAGCTCCAGAAAAACGTGAAAAAGAGAAAAGGCGTGATATTTTCTGAGGTGTCTTTGCTCAACGCAGATTCATTCCTGTAGGAGTGGAGCAGGGCTTGTGGAACCAGGAGGTACCTTGGAAGCAAAGCACCCAGCTCACCCCACTTGCATAGCCAACTAGGAGGCCAGTAGCCCTGAGAAGCCAACTGAGCCGTCTGAGGGTCCATGGCTAAATCAGTAGCAGCTCCTGCCGGTACTCACTTGCAGCCTTCCACTTGGGGGCCCTCAGAGAAACCCTCACCTTTGAAATATTCCATTTCCTGACTTGCCATTCAACCCAAAGACAGTTTTCCAGTTGTGGGTGATTTAGTTGCTAAATCATGTCTGACTCTGCAATCCCAAGCCTGCCAGGCTCTTCTGTCCAAGAGATTTCCCAGACAAGAACACTGGAGTGGGTTGCCATTTCCCCCATCAACTCAAGAAACAGTTTCCCAGCTGGTCTATTGTTAACACACAATTCCTACCTTTAAGCGCCAGCTCTCAGAGGGGGTCCTGGGCTGGATTCCTCAGGGAAGCCTTGGCCCCCGGTCACCTTGCTTTCGGGCAACAGGGCCAAAATAGACAGGATGGGGATGGGTGACCTGCACTGACGGCTTTCAGGAAAAGAAGCCAAAGACAAAGCCAGTGAGGCAGAAGAGCCCGCAGGAAGGAGAGACCACCGCAAGCCTGCCCAGGAGGGGGACACAGCAACCACAAGAGGCCATTTTTCAAGATGATCGGTATTGCTACATATGTATGTATTTATTTTTACTGTGTTCTCTAACTCTGCACTCACTCTCAGGCTGGAATTGTGGAAAACAACTCCACCAACCCCCTGGCACATCATTCAAGAGCAAAGTCCTTAAAGAACAAAGTAAAACAAAGACAAGGAATTTGAATTTGTATTTGCATGTATGGAAATGCAAATGCAATCCACTTTACTCCTTATCTTGGACCAACACACCAGCCTGCTAGAGTTTTCTTTTTACACTTTAGGATTTAGCTGTGTGTGTGTGTGTTTACATATACACATGATGCTTTAAATGGAGAGACAAAAAAATCTTTAAAAATGTTGAAATCAGTTTGGCATATGCATACCCATTCTTAGAGTTAGACACATATCACTGTGTCCACAGACTGAACCACAGCAATGTGATCAAAGATGGACGTCAAATCCCTGTCAGAGGTCACCGCTTAAAATAGACTTAGCTCGGTGATTTAAGACTCTTAAGGTTTTATGGTAACAGACCTCCGCATTTTAACTGTAAGTTAATAAAGATGGACTATATAAAACAAAAAGTAGTTTATTGTGAGGGCTTAAGTCTGAAACCTGGGAAATGTGTAATGTTCACAATGAAAAATAAATAATTGAATTCACCAAACTTTAAAAAGTGTGTGTGTGTGTATGTGAGAGTCTGTGTGTGTGCATGGAGAGTCTGATTCAAATTTAACTTACCTTTTCTGTCTCGCCCTCTAGGCACATGTTTAAATAAAGGAAAATGTATTACATCTAAAGCCTTCGTGTTTCAATATTAAAGAATGTGTACACTTAAGGTACTTAGCAAAACGAGGTAAAGGAGAAAGTAGGAGTTAAAAAAACAAGCAAACAAAAACAGCAGAATCTGCTTAGCGACAATACTAGATAGATTTTGCTCCAACACCTCACATTTCAAAGGCAAATAAAGTGTATCTGCCTTTTAGGAGAGTTTGACATCAAAGTAGCAAGTAAACTACAACCATTTACCTGCAAATACCTGTGATGAAGACTGAATTCAAGAAAGCTAACAAGCTGACCCTCACTTTCTATACACAGATGAAGATGAAGGGATCAAGAATTCACTTCAAGGATGAGAGAAATCTGCTTTTCCTCCCTGTTAAATAAATCAGGGTTATAAGTGCCTGTCAAAATAGTTTGTAAATAACTGTTGACCTTCTGCAAGCACAGTCCACATCTTTATTTCATTAGAGACTGGTCATTGGAAGTAAACGCTATATATGGAAAATGGGACAGAATGTTGACATTTCGACGTTCTGTATTGCAAAATTGGCCCTTTCAGTTGGCGATAGCATAAAGCCAAGAAAATTATGAAAATGCAAGGTTTCTGCTTATCTCTGAATGGTCTCAAATCTCAAAATAAAGAACTTTACATTACTTAGGAATAGAAGATTAGCACAAAATAGAACAACAACAAAAATATACTGACAAACTCTCCTTCAAACAACACTTTTTAGTTGGACTTTGAGTTGAAATTCAAGATGTAAAACCAAAACACTTACATATGAATTGTTTTTAAAAAACCAGCCTGATGTATCTCTGGCTTTCTCAAATGACGATATGGGTTTGCACCAAAACTTGGCTTTCAATTATACCAGTTGCAGAAGATGTATAACTCTGTATTTGCAGCTTTGTTTTTGAAAATCAGTCTTAGATCCCATGAAAACTTTGATACGCACAAATGGAAACCCCTTGATAAATGCACTAAACTAAGACAGTAGTTTCGTGCTTGCTAAGTCACTTCAGTTGTGTCAGACTCTTTATGACCCCATGGACTATAGACCACTGGTCTCCTCTGTCCCTGGGATTCTCCAGGCAAGAATACTGGAGTGGGTTACCATTTACTTCTCCAAGGATCTTCCCGTGGATCAAACCCGTGTCTTCTCCTGGGATCAAACCCATGTCTCCTGCTTGGCAGGCAGATTCTTAACCACTGAGCCACAAGAAAAGTCCAATATAGTGGTTACAGTTACTGTATTTTGCAAACTTCAGCTAGATTGATTGTGTTAACACCTGGGACTTAGCTTCTGGTCCACTTCTTCTCATTATGGTGGTGACATCTTAGTGAAAAATCTAAGTACAACAATTATGTCTCAACTGTAATGTTAATGTGATCAGTTCTACACAGAGTTGTCACTTAGAAGGGTGAGAACATCTAGATAGCTTAAAACAACTGAACCAGACTCCCCAGCTGTTCTGAGGGTAGTTGTAAACAGCGTGCTGGCTTTTTAGGGGCAGTCAGGAGGAGAACGCAGTCTCCAGAAAGACTCACGAACACCTCTGCACAACTCCAGACCTCGCAAGGCTTCCACTCCAGCCCTTGTTTCTGAACAGAGAATTATCCCACAACTCTAGCTTAATGGCAATCCCTTCTGCATCTTAGCTAAGCAGGTGATTGCATTTCTAAGCAAAATCTGTGTTGGCCATGTAGTGTTATCTTTGGATGGGGCCTACAATCCCCAGGGCTTAGCGTGCATGACTCTGGCAGAAGGGGACAGAGTCAGTTGGACATGCTCTAAAAATAATCACTCATATGGCTCCTGCAGACCAGATGATAAATAATAAACCACGTAGTAGGAAGGTAGATAAATAACTGGAGGAGAGATGGCAGGTGAACAACAGGTAAGGGGCCACCTGGGGGAAACAGATGGTGTTCAGTATCACCAGTGGAAACAGGTAGAATGTGGAAACAAAGCCCCCAGTCAACTCCGCTTTGCTGTCATCACCGTTCTAGGGGGGCCCCTTTCAGTAGGTAATTGACCTTTTTCATATGTATGTGTATGATTATATGTATCTGCATATATGTATAGATTTCTAAGGGCTTCCCAGATAGTCCCAGTAAAAAATCTGCCAATGCAGGAGACGCAGGTTCAGTCCCTGAGTTGGGAAGATTCCTTGGAGGAGGAAATAACAACCCACTCCAGCATTCTTGCCTGGGAAATCCCATGGCCAGAGGAGCCTGGTGGACTGCAGTTCATGGGGTCACAAAGACTTGGACATGACTTAGCAACTAAACAACCACAATAGATTTCTAAACTAAATAGCTATACAGCTATCTATCTATATCGATATCTATATGCATACACATAATATCTTCATTTCAGGGAAATATCTTACTTGGTACCAGAGTTCATAATTCGTCAACTATAGCTGACATAAAAACACCTAGCAAAATTTGACTACTTATGTTAATATCAGGAAGAACCAACCATCTGGTAAATTTTGCTCCGCAGTAAACTGATGAGATCAAGAGAAAACCACATGTAGATTTCATTACCAAGTGCAATGTTTTTATTGCCCTTGGACAAGTGAAATTTCACATAAATTACTTAGGACCCTTCATAGCATACTTGTGAGCATACCAAATATCTCTTTTTGAGTATTATAGCACTTCAGAAATATAAAGCCTGTCCATATCATCTGTCTTGAAAAAAATGTTTAATGGAAAACTGGGATAATCACCTCTAATGTAACTCCACAAATTTAAAAGTAGGCTTGGGGGCAAATTCCACTGCAGTACTTAAAATAATCTGCCTCTTATTATGATTTGAGCAATCTCACAGGCTTGCTCACATGATGAGATTTCAAGTCAAGGTAATCATGCTCACCATAAGAAACAATTACAGCCTTGAAAAACAGACCACAGAGAGTCCTCGTTCACTGAGGGAAGCTGGCTTAGCTCTCAGAGGCCATCAGCCATGACAGGTGGGCAAAGTGCCGCTTTTCAGGGTATCTTCCCAATTCTAGAATGTGTTCACAGGGAGATTTTCTATCTGAAGTCAGAGAGAGCAGAATGTTGGTAAAGGCTAATGGCCGTGTTCTCCCTTTAGCCACAGCAAAAGTCTGTTTTCGGGGAAGGAGATTGGGCTGCAGATCAGAAGCAAATACTACACGAGGGTGATGGGAGGTACTGGGCATCCAGGTAGGAGGAAGCACTGTGTGTTCAGTTGAGCCCAAAAGTCAGTGAGGGGCTCTGTCATTCTATCTGCAAGGTGTGGCCTCAGGTTCCATGTCTATAGCAACCCTTCCGCAGGCAGCCACCTGCTGCAGTAGCTGATTTTTCCCAGCTGGCAGTGCCCAGAACTTCTCGAACAAGCCCTGCACAGTGAGCTTATATGTGATGTGTGTGCTCCTAAGTGTGTGTGTGATGTGCAATGAGTGTAATATGTATGCCTCTGTGTGTGTGTGTGTGTGTGTGTGTGTGTGTGTGTGTGGTGGGGGGCATGACGGTGACCTTACTCAAGACCTTCCTGAACACCAAGTGTCCCATCTAGGGAGAGGCAAATCCAGGACCTTTCTCCTTGGAGGAACAGCCTCATCATTGTTAAGACTCTTGCCAAACTGTAGTGGGAAATGTTCTCAAGAATGAGTTCAAATCTCCTGAGTCAAAGAGCAGAAGGCTGAGCCTAGTAACAGGCACAGAGTGTCCAATCCCAGTGGGCAGCAAAGTCAGGAGCGGAGACGCTGGGCAGCTGGGGGGGCGGCAGATGTTCCTGGTATGGAGGAGTGGATGGTAAGACCTGCCAGGGGACATCCTGACACAGACACGGTGCCGGGGGTCCCGGTGCTCTGGGCCATAATCTCTTCTGTCCCATGGTCCTCAGGACTCCTGCAAAAGCCCTGCCAACCAAGAGCTAGACAACAGCAGCATATAATGGCAGTCTTTCCTACATTTCTGGACTTCATGGCACCCCACCCCAGTACTCTTGCCTAGAAAATCCCATGGACGGAGGAGCCTGGTAGGCTGCAGTTCATGGGGTCGCACAGAGTCGGACACGACTGAAGCGACTTAGCAGCAGCAGAGAGTTGAGTTGGTAAAGAATCTGCCTGCAATGCAGGAGACCCTGGTTTAATTCCTGGGTGGGGAAGATCTGCTGTTGAAGGGATAGACTACCCACTCCACTATTCTTGGACTTCCCTTGTGGCTCAGCTCTTAAAGAATCTGCCCGCAATGCGGGAGATCTGGGTTTGATCCCTGGATTGGGAAGATCCCTTGGAGAAGGGAAAGGCTACCTATTCCAGTATTCTGGCCTGGAGAATTCCATGGACTATGGTCACAAAGAATTGGACACAACTGAGCAACTTTCACTTTCATTCACTTTTTCTACATTTTCAGGAAAAGTTCTTTTTTTTTTTTTTTTTTTTGATAAAGAGTTGAAACCTTTTCTGCTTCCACAGGCACAGCACTGCTTTCACCGCATGGAGTGTGTCCGATTTCCTGTGGAAAACAGAGCCAGCCATAATAAATCAGACTCCCAGTGCTGAGAGGGGTGCCACAGGGAGGGGGCGCCAGCAGGGTCTCCGGGGTGTGGAGTTTGATCTTTGTGAAAATTCACTGGTATGTGGATGGGTGTGTGCGTTTTTCTATAATGTATGTTCTACTGAATTAAAGGTTAAGCCCAACTCTGCTGCTTCTTAAACCCTGACATTCACCCAGGTATGCTGCTACATGGACAGCGCAAACCCAGCCCTTTCTCAGGGAAACTCTGTAACAGAAGATGATGTACTATGGTTTATCACAGGCTACTGAATATAGTTCCCCATGCTGTATAGTAGGACCTTATAGTTTACTCATTCTATGTGCAATTATATATGTATAACTGAGTCATGCTGTAAGCAGAAATTAACCAAACTATAAATTAACTATACTTCAATAAAAAATAATATCAAAAATTTATTTTCTGATCTGATTTGTCATGAGTTGACATAGTTTGGAATAAAGACAATTTAATTTTTAAAATATTAAATTAATTTTAAAAGGTGATCCATTCATAAGAACATGGTCTAATACATCTCAGAAATTTTTTCAATAAGTATCAAAATGGGGATTTACCTAAACCTGAATTCATCAAAAATATTTCAATAAATATAAAAAAGAAAAAACTCATATCAAAATATTTAATTAACTGAGATTTTAGTCAACACAGAACATCATAGGGGTCTTTGTTTGGTCTTGAAGTTCTAAAATGCAAACTCCAATGCTTTTATTTATTTTATGAAAAGAGAATTGAAGTGTTATCTGGGGTGAATTTTATAAAACAATATTGCCAAAAACAACACAGAAATTGTGACTAGAGGTCAACAACAAAAACCTAAAATATTGCATTTTACTCTCTGATTGATCATTTATCAGTAGTACTTATTTTAAAATAAACCAGTTTATTTTAAACTCTAGGGAGAAAATACCCCAAATATAATCACACAGGGAGTGAAAGATCCATCTTAGCTACAAACAGGCAAAATTTTAAAAAATATATTATTTGTGGTTTTATAAATACAAGATCATTTTAATACTGATACTTAGGGGTTATGTAATTTCTTTGAGCAAATCAAGCTTTGGCAAGTAAAAGCAATGTAAAATAAAGTTTATTATAAAATATAATACTTTATAATAATGTTTCTTAGGCCCTTTCATTGATAATGGTATATATTATGTATATAATACATGTGTGTGCATGCCTGCTAAGTCACTTCAGTCATGTCTGATTCTTCATGACCCTGTGGACTGCAGCCAGCCAGGCTCCTCTGTTTATGGGATTCTCCAGGCAAGAATACTGGACTGGGTTACCATTTCCTCCTCCAGGGGATCTTCCGGACCCAGGAATCAAATCCATATGTCCTGCGGTTCCTGCATTGGCAGGTGAATTCTTCGCCACTGAGCCACTGGGGAAGCCCATAATTTTATATATATACATTTTTTAACATATATATTTTAATGGAATCTTTGCAGTGTTCAGAAAGGAAGAGTCCTCTTGTGTGTTTTGAGTTTCTCTTTTTCTATCTCCTCATTATTTATTTATGTATTCATTCATTCTTTCACTAATTTTTCAGGGGCAGAGAAATTTGCCATATAGTTGTTTTTATTTTTTTATAAAATATAGTCATTGAGCCTTATTCTGCCTGCCCAGAAGATCTAAACTATACTAAGAACAGAAAGAAGATGTCCATAAGATGTCAGTTCGGATTCGTAGATTGACATTTCATGAGCACTCTCCCCTCCATATCACTGGGGTCCATGGTCTCTGACACTGAGAGAATTGGATTTGAAGATTTTGCTTATTGTGTGACTTCTTGAACACTCATGAGTTGTTGAATAAAATTGAAGATTGCATTGAGAAGAAGGTTTAAGTTACCCTTGTCACCAAGACAGACAACACATTGCTGTAGTTTGTGAAGTAGTTTGGTTAGTTCAGTACATACAACTCAAGATTTGGTGTCAGTCTATCAGGGACCTGGTTACTCACCCAGCAAATCCGACCACTCCAAAATGCGTTTATTGCTCTCAAAGGGTCCTCTTGGGTTTAGAGCCAAGGTCCAGCCTGGCCCTGCTAATCACTAGCAGAGTGAAACATCGAGTCACTGGCTCTAACCGTGAAAGTCAGCAAACCTGGAACAAGGAGGAGATGGGAGAGTGGGCCTCCTGTTCAGTTTGCTGGTGCTTTTGCTATACAGCTGTTCTGTGGCTTGTGTTTATAGATCAAGGAAGGAGACTCTTAGCTCTGGAAGCAACTCGTAAGAAAATGTACTTCCCAGGAGTATTTAATACTTCATATCACCCCAATATCTCTTTAATTATTTTTAAAAAAATGTTTGGGAAGACAGAGTATAGTCACTCTCATCAATCATTCTCTTTTAAAAAAATGTTCTTAAGGCCACTGAATTAAACGGAAGAGGTTAGCCAACAATAAAATAACCTTCAAATAATGGTAAAATTATCAGAAAGTGAGATATACATTCACCTCATTTCTGAAAGAGGATACAACTGCAGTCAAGTTTATCAAAGGCTTCATTTTTCAAAGGAAATCAAATCTGAGATAAGCCACAGAAGATTCGAAAATAGAGCAAAATTGTGATGGAAAATCTGGTATTCATTTCTTCTAGCAAAAGTTCACTTTTTTTTTTTTTTTTCAAAAAAGGAAAATTAAAGGGAGTGAAAGAAAAAGAAGCTTCTAACAATTGTCTCTGGGTACTGAACTACCATTTGAATAACAAGCTATATTTGCATAAGCTAAATACGAGCAGTAATATGAATGACCCAGGCTTCTTAAAGCTTTGGAAGAAGGGGTTACAGAAGTATAAAAGTTATTTAAAGAGTCTTTTTCATAATCCAGTAAAGGCAAACATGATTTAAACCAACTAATAAGCAACTGGAAATTGATCTAAAATTAAATTTTAGAGACTCTTGGTTTGTTGCTGCTCTTCAGTCGCTCAGTCGTGTCTGACTCTTTGCGACCCCATGCGTTGCAGCACCCCAGGCTTCCCTGTCCTTAACTATCTCCCAGAGTTTGTGCAAACCCGTATCCATTGAGTTGGTGATGTAATCCAACCATCTCATTCTCTGTCATCCTCTTCTTCTCCTGTCCTCAATCTTTCCCAGCATCAGGGTCCTTTCCAATGAGTCGGCTCTCCGAAACAGGTGGCCAAAGTTTTGAAGCTCTTCAGCATCAGTCCTTCCAATGAATATTCAGGACTGATTTCCTTTAGGATTGATTGGTTGGATCTCCTTGCAGTCCATAGGACTCTCAAGAGTCTTCTCCAACACCACAGTTCAAAAGCATCAATTCTTTGACACTCAGCCGTCCTTACGGTCCAAATCTTACATCCATACGTGACTACTGGAAAACCCATACCTTTGACTACACGGACCTCTGTTGGCAAAGTGATGTCTCTGCTTTTTCATACACTGCCTAGGTTTGTCATAGCTTATCTTCCAAGAAGCAAGCATCTTTAATTTCATGGCTGCAGTCACCGTCCACAGTGATTTGAGATTCCAAGAAAGTAAAATCTGTTGCTGTTTTCACTTTTTCTCTATCTATTTGCACGAACAGATGGGAACCCATCTAGAGTATGATAGGTATAATATATTTTTCTCTTCCAGAAATCCTGTTGCTCCTTTCAAAATCTAGTTTCCATGATTGACTCCTTCTCACCTTTCCAGCCCTGGCTGAGAACACCATATCTGAACCCGAGGACACTGTTCAACTTCTTTTCCGTTGCTCCTGTGTGTCGCTTGGAAATAACAAGGTGTGACCTGTCATCATGTCCAACTCCGTCGCTCAGGATTGCTGTCACAACTCAGTTGGATGGTCGGTGCTTCCATAAAAAGGATGCCTGTACTTCTGCGGATTCATTTCTCTCTGGGAAGCTTTTCCCTGACCTTTCACTGAAGTCCCCTTGCAGAACAGTAAGAGGCTGTACTTAAGCACGCAGATCTATGAATTAGTTCTGTGCATCAGTGGGGCTAGACTGTGTCCTCTACCATCCAAGCAAGCAAAAATTCCGTAAGTTTTGTCATAGGGGTGCAAGCAAAAGGAAACACATGATGTATTCTGACTACAGAAAACAAAATAGTCATTGTGGTAGAAATGCCATTTACCCTGAAGCTTGAAGCAGAGGAATTTATGACTGGCAGGAAATGATACTACATTCTGTGCTTAGAACACAGCTTAAAAATAAAAACGAAACACCTGAAAGCAGCTGCCGGGCTTGGAAAATTAGCAAGTCGTCCACTCTGGCTAAAATGTAACAGGCACAACTGGAGATGCTGGAAAGACAGGGGCAAGCCAACTTCAGAGTTTCTCTTGCCATGGTAAGCGGTTTGAAGCTTCTTCTGGAGAGTGAACTGGTGACATGCTGTAAGCTGGGCCAAATTACACTGCTGGGTTTTGCACGATACTAATTGACTTCGATATAACTCTTTGCACATGGAGGGAGACTACACGATCCGTCGATCTAGGACAGCCGTGAAGGCCTGATGAAAACCTCGGGCTAATGAGGGCTCCGACTGCAAAGTCTCCAGTCAGCGAGCTCTCTGCTGCGCCGTTCCGCCAGGAGAATCCCTTACTGTGCCATTTTGGCGTTTATGTTCAATTCCGGAAACATTTTTTTTTTTTTTNTTTCTGCTTTTCCTTTGTTATTTTTCCTCTACTTATTTTGGATTTGATTTGCAATTTTTTCTAATTTCTTACTGTATAATCTTATAGCATTGATTTTAAACTTTCTTCAGTATAAAATTTAAAATATAAATTTCCCTCTAAGCACTGCTTCAGGGACATCCTCCACATATTATATGTTTTGTTTTAATTGTCAGTTAGTTTGAATTTTTTATTTTAATTTTCCTTTTTTGAGATTTTTTTTCTTTGACCCAGGGGATATTTGAAATGTGGTGTCTATTTTCTAACTATTTTGTGGGTTTTTTTCTATCAAATTGTTGTTGATTTCTAAATCAAGTGTTGTGATAGGAGAACATAATTTGTAAGATTTCAAACTTCCCCAAATTTTATTGAGACTTATTTTATGGCCCAGCATATGGCCTACCTTGGTGACTGATCAATTAGCCCTTGAAAATAATGGATTCTGCTAGTTTCAGATGTTGTGTTCTATAATGTTCTCCAAATATTCTACATCATTGTTTACATCTTGCGTATTTGTCATGTAAGATACCAAGAAAAATGTGAAACCTCTCCATGAGTATGCATTTTGTCTATTTGTGCCTTAACTTATATTTTTTCCCTCATGTGCTTTACTACTACTACTACTACTAAGTCGCTTCAGTCGTGTCCGAGTCTGTGTGACCCCATAGACGGCAGCCCACCAGGCTCCCGCATCCCTGGGATTCTCCCAGCAAGAACCCTGGAGTGAGTTGCCATTTCCTTCTCCACATGCTTTGATGCTTTGCTATTATGTGTGCACACATTTTAGACTGTTAGGCTTTTCTGATAATGGACCCTTTTATTCAAATGAAAGATGCCCTTCAGTTATGAGACACACAGTCAGAAGGTGAGCTACTCTATGTTTGTGAAGCTGCCCAATTCCCGTGACAAGTTCTGAACCCCCATGTCTTGGTCTATGGGGTCGGCAGCTTATTTTGCCAGCCTGTGTGGCCAGCCTACCTCTCCAGGGCTCACTCTCATTACATTCCTCTCTTCCCAGATTTCTTCTTCCTCCCAGGAAAAGTCTGATGATTTGTACCATCATGGCCAATTAACCCGTGCTTTTCCTCTTTGTTTTGTTTTTAAGGAAGCATGTCTAAGTCTCCTCCAACATGGGGAAGGTTAGGATCCTCAGTGATGCAGTGATGCAGGCGGAGTACCACGTGCTTCCCTGTGTTCTTGCACTTAGCAGGCTCTGTGTACCTGTGAGGCACGACCCCTAGTAACTGAAGGATGACAAGAGCAGAGATGACTTGCTGCCAGAGTTGTATCACTAGTGCCTAGCACCGTACCTTGTATCTAGTGATTTTCAGTAAAACTTTGGATGGACTACATGAGCTAGTGGCTCTCTCCCCTTCAAACACAATTATGGGATTCTCAGATGCTATTAATATAAATGACCATGAAAATGTCTTGGATTCTGCAGCTAACTGGCCAGTGACTAAATGGTGAAATAGTGACAATCAGTCTAGAGTCACGTGCCCCAGAGATCAAATAGGACCCCAGAGACAGAGCTTGATGGGAAGATGGCTCCAGGCAAAGCTTCACTATTTAACCAACACCACTGCCTGTGCTCACAGCCACTGCCATCTGGCAGCCTCCTGCCAGCTGTAGGTTTTGCCCCCTCAACTCCCAAGGCGAAGGGCTAGACGGTAAAAAAGAAGGCCCCAGTGCTTTGGGGATTGAAAACAACAGTGTTATGTTTGACTCACAAGCAATGACAGAGGAAAACACTTTGGTCCTGGAAGATGCTACCTGCATGGCACACAAGACTGCATCCTGGAAGAGCATCACTGGAAGCTTCAAACTTCTTGTTAGGTTCAAGACACAACTCTCCTTTCCTCTCCCAAATCTTAGGGCTTGTCGGAAAGCCCAAGCTGGATGACATCAATGTTGTTGTTGCTTAGCTGCTTGATGGTGTCTAACCTTTTCACAACTCCATGCACTGTGGTCCACCAGGCCCCTTTGTCCATGGGATTTCTCAGGCAAGAACACTAGAGTAGGTTGCCATTTCTTCCTTCAAGGGATCTTCCTGATCCAGGGACCAAACCTGCATTTGTAGGCAGATCCTTTACCCGCTGATTCACCAGAGAAGCCCGGATGACGTTAAGATACTTATTTCTTAAAGGAAGGAAATAATAACTATGTTCTTGTTTACAAGAAACCACTTCTCCACAAATATTCCCGTCGTGTTTCCTCAGTTTTCGAAATATNTTACCCGCTGATTCACCAGAGAAGCCCGGATGACGTTAAGATACTTATTTCTTAAAGGAAGGAAATAATAACTATGTTCTTGTTTACAAGAAACCACTTCTCCACAAATATTCCCGTCGTGTTTCCTCAGTTTTCGAAATATCCCCTGGCAGAAAAGAGTTGAGAGGGTTTTATGGCAAATCAGCTCCTGAATCATTTCAAGTGGATCCCTTTCCTCCATTCTTTATAGAGCTGCTCTCACCGAAGCAAAGGTGAAGCTGCAGATTTAGAATTCTTGAGAAGTAATTAAACATAAGGGTCCCACATTTTCTGGGGAAAACCCATTCTCACTGACATTCATCTTAGAAGATTTTAGGTGGAGATACTCAGGGTTCAGCAGAGGAGACAGTGTTTTACTGATAGGAATTAAGAACCAATGAAAGGTGTTTTTCTTTCCCAAAAGTCTCCCTCATTTTTCTTAATGGCCATCTCCTGGAGCTAAAATTCCTGGAATTACTCATTCTTTCAGATTAAGAGCTTGAAAGCTACTGTTATACACTAATTTGTGTCAACAAACAAGTGCTTAACCTGTGCGGTGTTCTGAACAAATTCAAACTAAATTCACTCCCCAAGCCTCTTCGGAGCAGTAGGGTGGAGCTGAAGGACATTGAGTAGTACTTGCCAGCAGCGCACACACAGACTCACTCATGCAGAGACAGAGAAAGAACACAGAGCTCAGAAGAGAGCCAGCATTTATTATTAATAATGCTATGCTGCACTTGAACCTCAGATAATATATATATGTATATACACATTATATACTTTTTTTTTTGTATAAGGATGTCTGTCCCGAGCAATATCTGGTAATGCTAAGTAGACAGAGAAAGTTGGAGACCAGAGAGAAAACGAGAGCAAATTGGTGCTAAAATCCAAAGTCTCTTCCCACTTCCAGCCTGGTGTTTTTTTCACTATNATTATATACTTTTTTTTTTGTATAAGGATGTCTGTCCCGAGCAATATCTGGTAATGCTAAGTAGACAGAGAAAGTTGGAGACCAGAGAGAAAACGAGAGCAAATTGGTGCTAAAATCCAAAGTCTCTTCCCACTTCCAGCCTGGTGTTTTTTTCACTATATTGTGCTATTTCACTCCAAAGCTATACGGACCTGCCATCCTGTGTTCTGATTAAATTCATGCTGTAGATGAAAAGAAGCAAGCTTGTTTTATCTGCCAAGTGGTGTTCATTCATTCATCGCCCCTGGAAAGCTTTCAGGAAACACCTACACCTATGTTGGCCCTGCGTCGGATGCCCAGCAAAGTCAGGGAACGCAGGCAGCCCAGCCTTGAGGGACTTAACCATCACAGACAGCATCACAGTCGCAGGGCCACTGCAGAGAGATGGACCCCAGACAGACGTGGCTGGGTCCGTGAGAACAGAGCGGACGCACAGGGCAGCGACAGCCTCCCTGGGAGGGACAGAACTGAGTGGACATCCTGCGAGGCCACCACGCGGGAGGAGGACCGGCCCTGCTGCCCACGCCGCTGCGGGGCTCCGCCTTCAGGTGATGCTGGGCCGGCAGCCTCTCTTTATCTCTGAAAAGTCCTCAGACCGAGGCCAGAAAGCCGTGCTTGGCTCAGAGCAATTCCTGAAGACCACCCAGGAGTTTCCACAGAAAGCTACGCACCATCTGGTTGGAACCAAGAACACATTGGCTGAACACAGAGCTGGTGTAAGACGCCGGCCAGAGTAGGAGGCCAGGGTTTATCTTGTGAGACATGGTGGGGGAGCATGTTCCTAACTTCCCCCCACCAGCGGCTCTTCTGCAGAGGAAGAAACCAGAAAAGAGCTGGTTCCTCTCGGTGTTAATACTGGAGGAAGACCAGGAGAGGACCCATGGGGCTGTTTCATTCCAGCCGGAAGCTCGCAGGGAGGTTTCTGATTGGCGGTTCAAGAGGCATGGGCTTGGGGGAGAGCTGCTCTGTCACCAGCCAGCTCTGGGATCTTCTCTGCTTGCTCCAACATAAAACGTGACGCTGCCACAGGTCAGTGGATTTTCAAAGCAGGTTTTGGGGAGCCTGGAGCTTCCTCTAGGAGCAAAACAGGAAGAGGAACAGTGAGTCCAGCACCCCCCAAAAGACAGCCTTCCCTTCAAGACCCTCCCAGGAGAGAGACACGGGACAACTGTACAAACTGGGGTTCCTTATAAAGTGTCTTGTTGAAAAGTCCCCCTGCTAAGAAATATGTGAAAACGCTAGTCTAAGAGATTAATTCAATGAATCTGAGATTTTCTTTGTTTTTTCATCTTCCTTTCCATCCTTTCAAAGTCAACGTTTTCACATTTAAATTAGACATTAAGGATGAAAAGGACCAAGATTATTTTTTTGTGTGACAAAACTGAGGGCCATCGACAGCCATCACGAGTCCTGTTGGGGAGATTCCAGGGCACTAGTGAGTTGCATTGTAAGTTTCATACACTGAAGATTAAGTCGTCAGGATCAGGAAGTGAAGTGTGAATCATTCAGTCGTGTCCAACTCTTTGTGACCTCATGGAGCCCACCAGGCTCCTCTGTCCATGGGGGTTCTCCAAGGAAGAATACTGGAGTGGGTTGCCATTTCCTTTTCCAGGGGATCTTCCTGACCCAGAGATTGAACCCGGGTGTCCTGCATTGCCAGCAGAGTCTTTACCAACTGAGACACCAGGGAAGCCCCTAAGTGTGAGGCCAGATAACAGAGGATGGGAGGAGGAAAGACTGATGGAATAATCTCAACACCGATGTCCTGGCTCTGAGCAGAGGCACTGGGTATTTAACAAAGTCCAGGTTTGGGAGGTGTTCAGAGCAGACTAGATGGTGAAGGGCAACCAAGGACACAGGAACCTAACCAGCCCCACCAACAGCCTGGGGGCTCCAGGAAGAAAGGTTTCCAGAGCCAGGAGCTCATGAGACCCCAGCAGAGCTGAGAAGGAGCCACACAGAGGTCAGTGTCTGGGCTTCTGTCCTGTGTGGGGATAACTGGGCTTGTTTGAAAATCAGGCAGAGTTTGGCTCTCCCCTATAGAAAGCACCCTCCGATGTCAAGTGAGAAGGGACCCTGCAGAGAGCGATCACAGCTTGGAGCACCGGCTTCCACACTTGCCAACATCTTTATGATGGCCACCTTAAACCTGCTCCGCTTTTATTAATTTCCTCCTGTAATAAAAAACATTGGGTAATAATACAGGAATTATTGCTATTATTAATTTTAGTTATTGGTATAAAAAACACAATAGAATATACAGTTCTGTGAAGAGTAAAAGAATTGAATTATTTGGATGCCAACATATATTCATATGTGCTGCAGTCGTTCAGTCATGTCTGATTGTTTGTGACTCCCTGGACTGTAGCCTGCCAGGCTCCTCTGTCCGTGGGATTCTCCAGGCAAGAGTACTGAAGTGGGTAACCTTTCCCTTCTCCAGGGGATCGTCCCAACTCAGGGACTAAACCTGGGTCTCTCGCACTGCGGGCAGATTATTTACCATCTGAGCCACCAGGGAAGCCCCAACATACGGTGGCTAACATTTAAATACTACAGTAGCTTAGTTCTACAAATAGGCTGTAATAAACGACTTAATCTGGAGGCAGGTACGTGCCGCCGTCTTTGGAAAAGTAAAGCATTCAAGAGGGGCTTTGCTCTATTGTTTTTCTTTCTACCTAATTCTAGAGGAAACAAAATATGTGTCAAGTTCAAAATACAGTTTTATCTGGGGGGGCTCCAGGCCTGCTGTTTCAGGCAGCTGGCCACAAGGAGTTTGCTGAAAATTTGACATGAAATCATTCTGTGTGCTTTCAGACCAAACTGTTTCTGCTTTTATTTTAACTCATGACCTTAAAATGAATGACACAGCTTGGGGACTAATAAAGACCAACCACAGAACGGGAAAAGAAAAAAAAAAGAAAAAAAACAAACCCCAGCTCAGACCTTATATTGTGCATACAATAAAGAAAGTCCACAGGCAAACCACCCAGTAAAACAAGGAAAGATTAGATTCCATATATGTGTGTAAATATACGATATTTGTTTTTCTCTTTCTAGGCCCAGTTTGAGCTCCCCGAGTCATACAGCAAATTTCCACAGGGTATCTGCTTTACATATGGGGTGTATACGCTTCCCTGCCACTCTATCCATTTGTCCCACCCTCTCCTTCCTCCCCTGCCCCGGCCGTGTCCATAAATCTGTTCTCTATGTCTGCATCTCCATTGCTGCCCCGCAAACGGGTTCATCAGTACCAAACCTTGTGGGCTGGGAAAGGCTGGGAGGTGGGAGGGAAGTTCAACAGGGACGGGACACATGTACACTTATGGCTAATTCATGCTGATGTATGACGGAAGTCACACCAATATTATAAAGCAATTATCCTTCAATTGAAAATAAATTACTTTAGAAAAGAATAAAGAAGGACTCTCCTGAATATTAAATGACAACTGATAGCAGACGCAGACTATGAAAAAGCAAAAACTGGAGAAAAGTTTGGATTGAGAATCCTTAACATCTGTTTCATTAAGAAGAAAATCATTTAAAATGCTCTCAAGAGAGCCCCTCCCCAAAACTCATTAAACAAAGCCATTGCTTTTGCAGGTATCTGTCTTAACGTCTTTGGGGTGCAAGAAAGAACACAGTCTTGAACAAAACTTCCTGTACTGGGTGAACTGTGGGCTTCTCAGGTGGAACGGTTGGTAAAGAATCCCCCTGCCAACGCAGGAGACACGGGCTTTATCTCTGGGTCAAGAGGATCCCCTGGAGGAGGAAATGGCAGCCCACTCCAGTGTTCTTGCCTAGAGAATCCCATGGACGGAGGAGCCTGGCTGGCCAGATTCCTTGTGAACGTGACTGAACATGCACAGGTATTGGGTGAAGTTGTCTTCTTGTTTGCCTGACTGTGACCTCCAGTTTAAAAACTCTTAACTGAATGGGTTCTTGAGAATGTTAGTTGAATGAATGAATGAACAATCAGTGACAAAGGATGACTCTTCCTCACTGGCGCTTCTCAGTGCTGGGTTGCTATAGGAAAGCAGAAGATTCTTCTAAACTCCCGGGTCATTAGCTCCTGCCTTAAAAAACCTGAGATTAACTCATTGTTATTGGAACAACGTGACTACACATTTTTATGTTCAGAATGTTTTCTGACTGTGAGAAGAAAAACAGGGCACGATCCGCTCAAGACGCAGCTCCGAATTCCCCAAGTTTGGTTTGCACACACAGATGCCCCCGGGCTCAGGATGAGCATGCCTTGAGGGAAAAATAAATCCTCCATGGCAGCCACTCTGCTTCAATCCTGATCCAAGAAAACTCCTTAGAATCCCTGTGCACATAAGCTTCGTGGAGCAACTGGGTCCCTCCAGGGCTTGAGCTTCCCCTTCTCCTTGGGGAAACCCAGCAAGCCCAACCTCAGCTCATCCTCAGCCATGGTCATGCCAGGAGAGGTTCCATTCTCTGCAAGACAGTCTGAGCACACTTGATTCTGTCTCTCTCTCTCACAGATACTCACATGTACTTAATTCTATGTCACACACACAGAGACACATCTGATTCCATCACACACACACACACACACACACACAGACACACACACTTGATTCTATCATGCACACACATACCTGATTCCATCACACACACACACACACACACACACACGTTTGCACCAAAGAGTTATAAGCATATGTCTCAGTCCACTCCTGCTGCCATAACAAAAGTACTACGNCACACACACACTTGATTCTATCATACACACACATACCTGATTCCATCACACACACACACACACACACACACGTTTGCACCAAAGAGTTATAAGCATATGTCTCAGTCCACTCCTGCTGCCATAACAAAAGTACTACGGATTGGGTGGCTCAAACAGCAAACATTTATTTCTCAAAGTTCTGGAGGCTGGGAAGTCCAAGATCTGGGTGCTGACAGTGATGAGAGGCCACTTTCCAGTTCATGGCAACCTTCTTCTCACTGTAACACACACAGCACGAAGAGACCAGGGTCTCTGGAATGGCACTGATCCCAAGTAAGGGCTCTATCCCCACCATCTCATCACCTTCCAGAGTCCCCACCTCATAACACCACCACCTTGGTGGTTAGGTTTTAACAGATGAATTTTGAGGGCTCACAGATATTGTCTATAGCAGAAGTCTGAAAAAATGAAATGATACTTTCTTTGTGCTTTAAAAACCCAAGGGAAAGTCAGCACCTCTAAGTTCACTAATACAGATACCTGTCAAAACTAAACAGATAATGGGAAGATGCTCAGAGCAGATGTTTTTCTGCTAGGATTACTCTTATGGCCCAAGAGAAGTATTTCTCACAAAATAATGGCTAAGATACCCTTTTAACAATCTCAGTCTCAAACCTTCATGGTTTGGGCTTTTAATCACTATACTACAGAAACTTGGACTGCAAGGAGATCCAACCAGTCCATTCTGAAGGAGATCAACCCTGGGATTTCTTTGGAAGGAATGATGCTAATGCTGAAACTCCAGTACTTTGGCCACCTCATGCGAAGAGTTGACTCATTGGAAAAGACTCTGATGCTGGTAAGGATTGGGGGCAGGAGGAGAAGGGGACGACTGAGAATGAGATGGCTAGATGGCATCACTGACTCGATGGGCGTGAGTCTCAGTGAACTCCGAGAGATGGTGGTGAACAGGGAGGCCTGACGTGCTGCGATTCATGGGGTCGCAAAGAGTCGGACATGACTGAGCGACTGAACTGAACTGATCTGAACTGAACAGAAACTAAGTTTGCTGAGAGATAAGAAGGCAAGAGCAGAGAAGCTGCATAATGGATTAGTCCATAAGATAATGGATTTGAACTACACAGTCCCAAGTAATTGCTTTTTAACCATTCACATTTCACATTAAAATTCTTTTGCCCATGGATCATTGCATAAACTCATCGTGACCTCATCATATCTCCACTGTGAAGATCGAGTTTATTCAGTCCAGATTAGGGGCTCTCAAGCACATTCAGTTAGTAGAGTATTTGAAAGTCATAGCACTCTTTATACAAACGTAAGAGATGCTTGTCTTGTATACATGCATTATGGTATTTCAGTCATGAGAATGGGTGTCCAAAAATGCCCAGGTGAACTAAACATAATCACCTGGACTTGAGTATTTTGATGAATAATTTGTTGACTCCTCAAAGCCTTCAAGAAACAATTAGGAAAGTGAAAGTCGCTCAGTCGTGTCCTACTCTTTGCGTCCCAATGGACTCTACTGTCTATGGAATTCTCTAGGCCAGAATACTGGGGTGAGTAGAGCCTTTCCCTTCTCCAGCAGATCTTCCCAACCCAAGAATCGAACCCAGGTCTCCCACCTTGTAGGTGAATTCTTCATCAGCTGAGCCACAAGGGAAGCCCAAGAATACTGGAGTGGGTAGCCTATCCCTTCTCCAGTGGATCTTCCCGACCCAGGAATCAAACTGGGATCTCCTGCATTGCAGGTGGATCCTTTACCAACTGAGCTATCAGGGAAGCCCCCCAAGAAATGATTATAATAAACCCTAAAACAGAGAAAAAGCTCTGCATCAAATAATCAACTCTGTGTGTGTTTGTATGTGTGAATGTTGAGACAGGAACAGAAAGGGAGACAGACAGGTGGGAAAATGTAATTACTATGGGCACAACTCAGTACGCTGGTAGAATATGAGAGCTTCACAAAACATTGCCTAATAGCAAGGAAGCTTCTATGACTATAGCTTACAAAATTATAAATGATTGCACAATTCTTTAATATTGGAACAAGGTGCACCTTTGAATGAACATTTTCATCCAGCCACTCTAGAAGAGCACTGGGCTTCTTTGATGCAGCATTTCCTCTCATCCACCCCAAAAGATTACATACAGGCTGTGCTTTGAAAGAGCCTGAAATCTGAGACCAGTCACTTACAGTGGTGAAGTACCGTCACCTAAACCACATGTAGAAATGCGGTCTTGCAGAGAAATGAATAAAGAATAAATGTTCTGGTAATTCAGAGGAGGTCATCAGGAAAATCGTAGACTTAATGTATTATCAAAAGATGACACTCCACCAAACTTATAAAAGAAGTAATGAACTTGAACTCTATAAGGTTGGTTGATTTTGAAGGGAAATGGAGAGGCAGCGCAGGTGGAGACAACAGCAATGATCGAAGACTAGAAGCAATGTTGCACAGAGTCTGTTTGTTCCCGAATCAGTGAGTGACCCTCTCTGACCAGGAACTGTGGCCATGCAAGCCGGTAACTGCTCTGGGGCAAGTCTGATGCAGTGCGTGAGTAAACCTGCCTACTGCATCTGGAAAACAGTACAGTTTTTCTTTCAATGGCATATAGATACGATACAGAACATTTCCCACACATTAATGGCATCATCAAAACTTCCAAAGCTTCTTGATGTGTCAGTTAAGGAATTTTGGAGTCATGACAGAAAACCCAAATTACCGGCTTAGGCAAAGCAGGAGGGGTATCTTGGAGTGTCTTTGATCCAGCAGCTGATTGGAATTGTCAGAGTTCTGCCTGTGTTCATCTCTCAGCCTTTCTTTCCTCCGTGTTGGCTTCCACTCCCAGTTTCTATGCAAAGGCAAGATGCAAAATGTTCTGAGGTTCAGGAAAAGCGGAAATGGAACATCTATCTAACAGAGCACCACACGAGTCTTGGAGTTCCTTAGGTCTGATACTTCCTGGAGTGCATGTTCAGAACTGAATAGTCATGGATGCCCTGAATAGTCAGGGAGGAATTTCTTCCCTGATTGGCTGGGTCTGGGCCACCCTCTACAGACAGACCTATCTGAACTACTAGCTGAGAATGAAAAAGTGATAGAGACCGAGGGAAATCTAGGAGTCTACAGCCAGGAAAAGATGTGATTCTGGGCAGAAAAAACACAACTGTCCTACACATTATCGCCCTACTCCAGAGCCTGACTCCTCAAGGAAATGCCAGACTCCATGCTCACTCTGTCTTGACTCTAATGCTAATGACGCTCCAGATAGACCCTGTCCTGATCCGGCTTCTCAACAAAGAGTTGTGAGCTCCACTCTGATATCCATCAATGGCATGTGCTTCTGTAAACGCCACACTTACTGCATGGCGCCTGAAAAATAATACCGAGAATTAGGTGAAGGCCTTTCACGTCCTCACAGAAGTCACAGAGGGCTTTTCTGCACAGAGTGCATGAGATGTTCTAGGTGGTCACTCAGGCAAGAGCATGGAGGGGAGTGGAGAAAAGAAGAGACCTGATGACCTGCTGTCAGTTTGGTTTGTTGATGAGCGGCTTTGCAACTTACCAAATGGAAGGGGCTGAAAGGTGGAAGAGTAAAAGCCAAGTTTACTCAGAATTAAAGATGGAAACATCATGGAAAAAGTGCTAGAAAAAGGAAAATCAGAGGACAAATCCATTTGGGAAAAAAGTAAACAATTTTAATTTTGACTTGATGAGTTTAAAGGGATAACGGGCCATCCAACCAAAAATGTCTGAAAGGCATAGAGACGTCTGTAACTTATTGAGCACAGATTCTGTGCCAAGAATTTTACAAGACTTATTTCTAAGCCCTGCAATAATCCTGTAAAGTAGATATTTTTGCTCTCATTTTATATAAAAGTGGAGACAGAGAGATTCGTTATCTTGCTCAGCTTGTGAGAGGCAGAGCTGGAATTTGAGCAAAAGGTCTGTCTCACTTCAAAGTCTGGATCAGATCCAAAGATGAAATTGCTTGGAAGTTGCAAAATGCTAAATCTGCCCAGATTAAACCAAATAAACTCCCTGTCTAAATCTCTCCACTGCAACTCCCTGCTTCTGGTGGGTACAGGTCAGCTCCCTGGCATTTGCTTCATTCATGCAATTCAAGATGAATATGGACGGTGGCTGGTCACTGCTGGAGGGGCTCCAAAAGCCAGGAGATCACCTGTCACTGAGAGTCTGTCTGGGAAGAGGAGGCTCATTTGACCATTTCTTCATGAAGGTCATCCACCCCTGTACCAGGGCCCCCAGTCACTTGCATTCCCCATATAGGGACTCAGTTCAGATCAGTTCAGTTGCTCAGACATGTCCGACTCTTTGTGACCCCATGAATCACAGCACGCCAGGCCTCCCTGTCCATCACCAACTCCCAGAGTTTGCTCAAACTCACGTCCATCGAGTCGGTGATGCCATCCAGCCATCTCATCCTCTGTCATTCCCTTCTCCTCCTGCCCCCAATCCTTACCAGCATCAGAGTCTTTTCCAATGGGTCAACTCTTTGCATGAGGTGGCCAAAGTACTGGAGTTTCAGCTTTAGCATCATTCGCTCCAAAGAACAACTACGGCTTATCTCCTTCAGAATGGACTGGTTGGATCTCCTTGCAGTGCAAGGGACTCTCAGAAGTCTTCTCCAACACTACAGTTCAAAAGCATCAATTCTTCTGCGCTCAGGCTTCTCACAGTCCAACTCTCACATCCATACATGACCACTGGAAAAACCATAGCCTTGACTAGATGGACCTCTTNTCTCTAATTTTCTTGAAGAGATCTCTAGTCTTCCCCATTCTATTGTTTTCCTCTATTTCTTTACATTGATTGCTGAGGAAGGCTTTCTTATTTCTTCTTATATGGGGACTAAGGACTCGTTATTAGCTGAATTCAAGCCTAGGCTCTTCAAAAATTAAATTCATCCAGATCTTTTATCTTTGTGGTCTTGCTCTATCTATTTCAGATCAGTTCTGAGATGGTACCAAATATTCTCAAAAAATTATTAGCTCCAAAAAAGAGCCAGACACAAGGGCTTTTGAAAGGTCTAGCGGCTCAAGGCAAGCCATGGATTATGTCAGGAAGAAATTTAAAATTTCAAACAGGAAATGAAGAAACAAAAACAAGATACCTTACAGTTTCATGGCTGATCCACAGTGAGAAAATACTTTATAAGTGGAAACTGTTAGCAACTTCATACTTGAGATAGCTGCATAGACCCCAGGATTGTTGCTCACAAACTTTTGGAATAGAATTCAGAAATAGGGTGAAATTATGTGAAAAACCTTGGCCCCAATTGGATAAAATGTGTTTCAGATAAAATACATTACTTTATGTTTGTATAGAGGGCTTCCCAGGTAGCTTAGTGGTAAAGAATCTGCCTGCCAGTGCAGGGGACTCAGGTTCTGTCCCTGCGTTGCGAAGATCCCTTGGAGGAGAGCATGGTAACTTATTCAAGTATTCTTGCCTGGGAAATCCCATGGACAGAAGAGCCTGGCGGGCTACAGTCCATTGGGTCACAAAGAGTGGGACTCGATCCAGCACCTAAATAACGACGTGTATGTATAGTGCCTCTAATTGTATAGAACAATGGCATTTGTTTTACTATTCACTCTCATTAGTGAAATATCAGTATTTCAGAGTTTCACTGATCAACTGAAGCTCATTGTTGTTAAACATATAACCAAGTCCACATCGAGCTGGTTTGAATTCAAAACTGGTGTTAGTACCCCGTCTATATCCCTAATCCTTGGATAGTTAGTTCAGTGCAAGCTACCAAATTCTAATTGCTAAGCCTCGCATTTTTTGTCTGTGGGATTTTCTTCTGTCCACAGAGTCCACTCTGACTGCCCACAGGCATGCCCACAGGTCATGCCAGGGGATGAACACCTAACAACAGACCGCGTGTACCCCAGTGCCCTCACCCTCTGCCCTCAGACCTCTAGAGCTCATGGTCCGTATTAGGATTAAAAGTCAAGTCTGGGTGACATTTTTCAACACAAAGTGGGTGCTCGAGAACTGTGATCCAGACATGGGGGCTCAGAGCATCACAACGTATGACTGAAATGTGCGATTTGCTGATGATTTGTGATTTTTATTCAGAGAAGGCAATGGCACCCCACTCCAGTACTCTTACCTGGAGTATTCCATGGACGGAGGAGCCTGGAAGGCTGCAGTCCATGGGGTCGCTCAGGGTCAGACACGACTGAGCAACTTCACTTTCCCTTGTGATTTTTATATAATAAATTATTCACATTAAGATAAAAGTAAATTATTTGACCTGATTTGAAAGTGCCTTAGGAGAATCTGTGTTAAAACATCAAGAGAAAAAAAAAAAAATCCCTGAATGGCTTAAGCTAAAGTTAAAAAATGCAATTGTAAGATTTTTCACATTAATAAACAGCCAAGGGGCGCTTTGGTGGGGTGAGGCAAAAGTTTCATTACGATGTTTTTGAAATCCAAATGCCAAAGTAGACTAATGTTTATGATAGAGAGTTCTCTGAATTTAGTCATTCCTTTGAACTGAGACTTGTGTGCAAGTATTAGATCTGAGGTTCTAGAAGGCAGATATTTGTGAAAAACAAAATTTAAGTTCGTATGACTTGAGCCCAAGTCCTGCCTTTGCCATCTCTTACCTGTAATTTTGGACAACGCAAAGCACTTTTCTATTCACATTTTTTAATGTATAGCATGGGGAGAATAATACACCTATATCACACAATCATTGGAAGGTTAGATGAGAGAATGTCTGAAAATATTATTCGTTTAGACACTGAGCACTGTTTCTTACAGGATAACCTGATCATCTGTACACCTGCAACATGACTACTGTGTCTGTCTATCTTAATTGTATGAAGCTGCAGCAGACACAATTTAGAAGAAGAGGATCACAAGTTAGAGAATCAGCATCCATTAGTTGTGTGAGCAGCAGAAAGCGCAATAACATCAAAGGACCTCTTTGGGCAAATTATTTAATTGACTGTCTATAAGGTAAATTACATGACTTGACCTTTGCAAAAACACAAGCACTTTAACATGGTAGATTTCATTCAATTCTGGGCCCCTGGGTAGGCAGCCATCACAACGTCCCTGTCACAAGTGAACCAACATGGAACACGGAAATGAACTGACTTCACTCATCCATCATCAACAAGGAGTTCTTGAGTGTCTCACTGTTTACATGCCCCAAATGGATCTCATGGTCGTATACCCAATGTTTACTACGGTTGTCCTGAATTTGTCTGAAGTCCATCGTCTCCCTGAGTAGAAGACAGCTCTGGTGTACAGTGGCCCAAACTGGAGACTCACACTGCATACTACCTTTGTCTTGTTGCTTGTGTGCTAAGTCACTTCAGTTCTGTTCAGTTCTTTTCAACCCCATGGACTGTAGCTGGCCAGGCTCCTCTGTCCGTGGGGATTCTTCAGGCAACAATCCTGGAGTGGGTTGCCATGCCTTCCTCCAGGGGATCTTTCCAACCCAGGGATTGAGCCCGAGTCTCTTGAATCTCCTACACTGGCAGGTGGGTCCCCCTTGACTCTAAAATGCATGTCAGCGTTGTGCGCTTTTCTCCATCTCTACCAATGCTGGCTTGGCTGAGCCACTGTTATCTCCATCACCTGGACCAGGAGAGAGCTTTCCCTTCGTCTCCTCCTGTCTCAAGTAGTGCCTGACACAAAAACATGGCTTCAGGTAGTTCACTTGAGAGTCAATGCAAGAAGCCAAAGTGAAGGGTAGTTGGGAAAAAATGGGGAAAAAGAGAAAAGTCATGGAACAGGCAGCCTGGTGCTGAGCTAACTGTAGGTGAACGCTGTGGGGATGTTCTGAGCACAGAGAGACAGCATCTCAGAACTGTCCCCCCAGAGACAGCATTTATCTGCTGATTTCCTGGCCCCACCCTGGAGCATTCATTCAACATCTCAACAACCACATTTCTGGGCTGCACCTGGGAGTGAGCCCCAAGTCTTTGTATTAAGCCCTGAGGCAGCCTATGAGAAATGCTCTTAGCCCTTAAAGTGGGAAGTCATCAGTCTCCTAGACATCAGCTCAGGATTCATCTTGGGACATGAGGGACCCAAAACAAGAGAACACTGCCCTTGCCAGAGCTTCAAAACGGTACAAGTCATCTTTCAGGACAGACAAGTGACTGGTACTTCATGGAAAGGGGCATCTTTGGCTCATGGTGCTGAAGAAAACTGTGTCTTTGCTCAGCTTAACAAAGGGAAAACTAAAATCTCANGTAATGCTGTCTCTTATACACATCTAGATGTGTATAAGAGACAGGACTGGTACTTCATGGAAAGGGGCATCTTTGGCTCATGATGCTGAAGAAAACTGTGTCTTTGCTCAGCTTAACAAAGGGAAAACTAAAATCTCAGTGAACTGGACTCTGTCAAAAATATTTGAGATATATTGCATATTCACTGATATATTAATAGTAACATTAAACAATGTGGCCATTAAAATTTAATCTATTATCATTAAATAGAGCTAATATTTAAGCTAAGTTACATTTGTCGTTTTTCAGGTACTCAGCGGCCACACCTGGCTGGTGCTATGGTCCTGACAGCTCAGGGTCAGGACGTGTCCATCACTGCAGGGTGTGCATGGGGCAGGGCTTGAGTATATCATCTGTGGTCGATCACACAAGCCATCATGGCCTCTTGCCTCCCTTTATGGCAGCTGCTTTATAAGGTCCCTTTGCAAGAACTCTATGGGGAAGTGAGGTCTTCCCTTGTAGCTCAGTCGGTAAAGAATCTGCCTGCAGTGCAGGAGATCCAGGTTCCATACCTGCGTTGGGAAGATCCCCTGGAGAAGGAAATGGTAACCCACTCCGGTATCCTTGCTTGGAAAATCTCATGAACAAGAGGAGCCTGATGGGCTGCAGTCCATTGGGTCGCAAAAAGTTGGGCACGAATGAGGGACTAACCCTTAATTACTTACTTACTTACAATGGGGATGGGATGCCTGTCTTTCCCCCTCCTTAAGTCTGAGCACACCATGTGACTTGTTTCAGCCAATGGGAGCTGAGCGGGTGGATTGCCAGAGGCGGGCTGACAAGCACATGTGCGTCATAGATTGTTCTCGGGCTGCCTGTGGTTTCCAGCACTTCCTGACATCTGTGCCACCCATACTGTAAGCATTCAAGATTTTCCCTAGTCTCTTCAAGCCTTTCTGAGCCTGTGCTAACACCCTTGCCTCTGCTGGAAAAGCACTTTGCCCATCTCCACCCCTCCATATCCATGCACGCACGAAAACCCCCTCAGATCTGTCTCTCTGGGACCCTTCCTGGACTCCTCAGAGGGAGATATTCCCTCTTACCCACGTCTTCACGCCTTGCTTCTGCTGCCATGTTTGGCACTTAGTAGGCACCTCATAAATCCCCAGGATATGCCTGAAAATATTTCACAGATTCCTTCTGCACTTCATTGAACTTGTAAATTTCTTACATGGAAGCAATTCACACAGTAAGAAACATCTGCCCCCCAATCCTCTCCAGCTTCTAGACACCTCTCTGCACTCTGTAACTCACCAAAGGTCTGTGTATGGCTTTATTGACTCACTTTTAGCCAGGTTCCTTCACTGTGACCACAATGATAATTTCAGGCCACAGAGATGAAAATGGTACCTCCCTCAGACAACCATGAATCCAGGCAGTTCCCAAACCTGTTGCTGTATTGTCACTTACTCTGAGATGCTGTTGCCTCACCTCAAGTGTCATCCTTCAGAGCTGAGACATGGGACCTGCAAACGGAAGCTTCAAGCAAGGTTGGACTCTCAAGATGGAGATTTGGAATAGCCTGTCTTCTAACTTTCCTCAGGTCAGTTCAGTCACCCGGTCGTGTCTGACTCTTTGTGACTACATGGACTGCAGCACACCAGGCTTCCCTGTCCATCACCAACTCCAGGAGCTTAATCAACCTCATGTCCATCGAGTCGGTGATGTCATACAACCATCTCATCCTCTGCTGTGCCCTTCTCCTCCTGCCTTCAATCTTTCCCAGCATCAGGGTCTTTTCTAAGGAGTCAGTTCTTTGAATCAGGTGGCCAAAGCACTGGAGTTTCAGTTTCAGCATCAGTCCTTCAAATGAATATTCAGGACTGATTTCATTTAGGATTGACTAGTTGGTTCTCCTTACAGTCCAAGGGACTTTCAAGAGTCTTCTTCAACACCACAGTTCAAAATCATCAATTCTTCGGCGCTCAGCCTTCTTTATAGTCCAACTGTCACATCCATACATGACTACTGGAAAAACCATAGCTTTGACTAGACAGACCNATCTCTAATGAGTGTGCTGACTGCGTTGACAGTTTCTTGCTGAGTCACAGACCAGGCACTGGATGCATCAAGAAGGTGGGCCATGGAACAGCTGGTACTTTCAGCAAGCAACAGCTACTGAAGATCTCAAATCCAGAATCGATTCTCTGTTGAAAACTTCTTAAGGTCTGTTTCCTTCCTGTCGGAAGCCCCCCGCAGCCCAGAGAAGTTAGTCTTCTGGTCTTTAGGACGTCAGATGCTTCCCTTGGGATTGGAGAAAAACCTAGTGGCCAAAACTGATACAGATGGACAAGAAGGTGAGTAAGGCGAAGGCTGTCCAGGTGAGATGTGCTCTGGGATGGAGGCCTAGCAGCTGAGGTGGGAGCAGGAGGGCAGGGTCCCAGGGTGAGTGCCAGGGAGAAGGGCAGCCCCACAGGAGGTGCAGGACCGGAGGACCTCTGTCTGTTTCCTGGGTTTGCACCAGGCGGCTTTATGCCACATGGGCCCTGCCAGCATTAATGTTATCGTTTTAATCACTAAGTGATGTCCCACTCTTTGTGACCCCATGGATTCTAGCCCACCAGATCCATAAGATTTCCCAGGGAAGAATATTGGAGTGGGTAGTCATTTCCTTCTCCAAGGCATCTCCCCAACTCAGGGATTGAACCCACATCTCCTGCTTGACAGGAGGATTCTTTATTGCTAAGCCACCAGGGAAGCCCGCCAGCATTTGTAGAAACTAATATTTGAGAGGAGGTTTCAAAATTCAAATAATTTTCTGCAAAGGACTTGAAAGAAAGTTGGCACTATGATTGGTTTAATGATCATAGACATAGGGACTTCAGAACACTTCCTTGACCTTCACATTTTGTAGAAGAGATAGCCAAGCCCCGAGAAGGGAGTGGGGCTTAGCAGGCTGTGAGGGACACAGAGCTGGCCAGCAGGGTACATGAACTGCAGGTAACATTTTAATTATGAATAAAGATCATTCAGATGTTTCGTCCACCACTTCAAAATGAGGACCCAGGAAATTCCCCAGCAGTCCAGTACTGAGGACTTGTGCTTTCACTGAGGAAATTGCAGGTTCAGTCCCTGGTCAGGGAAGTAAGATCCCACAAGCACAAGGTGCAGATGNACTTCAAAATGAGGACCCAGGAAATTCCCCAGCAGTCCAGTACTGAGGACTTGTGCTTTCACTGAGGAAATTGCAGGTTCAGTCCCTGGTCAGGGAAGTAAGATCCCACAAGCACAAGGTGCAGATGAAAAAGTTTTTTAATTAAAAAAAAAATTGTTTTAAGTGAGGAACAAGAATAGACTTTCCACTTTCAGTTGAGAAACCATTTTTCTCAATCTTATTTATAAGAATAGTAAATAGGGAAAAACACATAGAATAAACTTAGCCCTACTTAAATCACTGGATACACAGAAGCTTTCAAGAGCTGCTGTGTTTCATCTTCCAGTGCTGCAGGCTGCCATCACGTCAAATGAACTTCCACCATTCAGGCTGGGACGTCAAGGCCAGGGACTGCTTAATTCCAGATCCAAATGAAGTAAACGGCTTCACATTTTGACTCTGGTCATATGGAAAGCTTTTCCCTTAAAACCAGAAATCACGATTTTTCAGGTTAGCAGGTTGAGAAGAGTAAACAAAGAAGGTGGAAAAGCAAGCAAAAGGAAGAGACGGGAGAAGAGAAAGGATGGAGAGTGAGAAGGAAAAGAAAAGTGAAGAGAGGGAGGCAAGTTTTAGGAACTTAAAGTAGCCTGACATTCCTGGATGTAATTTTTAAAAGGTCATTTTTGCCCAAAATAAATATTTCAAGATCAGAACTCCTGAGAGCTCACAGAGATCTTGTTTTCATGACACACACAAATCCAGTACTGCTTCATTCAGGAATTATGAATCCTTGCTCCTAAGGATGAATTGTTTCAATCTGGGATTTCATCAGAGATGCTCCGATTTCAGAAAAATGCAGGGACATCACAGCAGACTCTTGAAGGAACTTCCCGGGCTGCGCTGGGTCCACCCCTTTGTCAAAGGTTCCAGTTTCCTGCATTTTTCTGTCCCACTGACCTTGACCCCAGAAGCTTCTTCGTCACTATTTGCTAGAGGCCATCACCTTGTGACTCGGCCTAGACTGGTTGCCTTTCTCAATGGCTATGATCTTTACCTGTCATTGGCTTCTTTGCTATATATC
>SJYV01009183.1:21087-39126 GCA_006410875.1 Neotragus pygmaeus | reverse complement strand
TGCCTTCTCCGAATCATTTACTAGTAATGAGTAAATATTTTATACTCTCTCCACCAGTTAATTATTGCCATGTAACAAGTCACTCCATAATTTAGCAGCTTTAAATGAAGCCATGTATTCTTTCTAAGGCTCTGGGATCCTGGGTCTGTTCTTAGTTAAGGACAGGAAAAGAATGAAGTGAAGCCGGAGCTATTTGCTATAGTTGTCAATCCCATGAAAGATCACAGAGGCCGTGTCTACCTTTTTACAATGTGTTCTGTATCCTCAGTTTCCGTCTCTTTCAGTTCCTGCCCCAAAGCCCCTGGTTGCAGACCCTGTTCCATTTCGTGAAGCCTCTTCCCAGCCCTCAGAGCAAACGCTGGGGTCTCAGACCCTGCATTCCCAGGGCAGAACCCACTGACGCTCTTGAACTCTCTTTTTTAATTAAAGATGATCGTGGTTTAGAATAACTTACACATAAGAGGATTTGGTATTCATTGATGTGTTTTCTTAGTGAAATATAAGCTCCTATAAGTTAAAAACCTCAAACAATGTCTAAATTCTAAGAAGCAGAAGTCAGCCATGAACCTTGTTTTTGTTTTTCAAGCTAGGGTCCTGGGGAACCCAAAACAAAAGTATTTGTTCATCATAGACAGGAAAGCAGAGATAAGGAAAGATCTCTCTTCAAAAAGTGTGTGCATTTCCTTTGATTTTCATTTTATGCTGATGGACATCTTCCTGGATGTGTTTTTGGTGCAGTTGTCTGGACATTTGGGTTTCTAATTTGGGGACACTAAGAAATTAATAAAATTAATCTTTTAAAAAGTTTTCTGGGGAAAGTTGCAATAAAGGAGCTGTTTCTCAAGAATCTCTACCTCTATTTTCTGAAATGCTCCATACCTCTTGTCCTGCCAGAGGTGATGAGGTCGACAGGATGTGGGGATTAGAGGGGATGGAAGAAGGAAGGAGAGAATCAATCAAAATTAATCATCAGCTTCTTATCCTGAAATTTAAAATCATATGAGTGCCATTGTCTCTGTTTATTGAACTGAAAGAAGAGCAGCTTTGGGGATAATGGGAGTTTTGAGTTGATTGTGGACAAGCTAATATTGAGGTGCCTGTGAAGCACATGGTTGGAGATATTGAAAAGGCACTTAGATGGTTAGGGCAGAGCTCCAGAAGACTCCGGCTCAGAGGCAATCACTGCAGTCATCAGAGAGCAGAAGAGCAATGAAGCTGCTGGCACCAATGAAATACTTAGGAAGCCAATATACTGTAAAGATGAAAGACATCCATGAGGATTTTACCATTTAAATGAAAGGTGGAAAAGTCAGTGTTTCAGGAAGAAAGCGGTCCAGCCCCTCTGATGTGTGGAGGGATCCAGCAAGAAGATGAAGTCTGTGTTCCTGCCACTCGGTGATGTGGGGTCCTTGACAACCCAGGAGAAAACCATGCCGGGGGCATGACTGGGGTGGAAAACAGACTGAGAAGACCAAGGGGTGTGTAGACAGTGGTGGGAAATGGTGGAAGGAGTTCCCAAGTCCACACGGCTCAGCCGAGAAGCAGAGGAGAGGGGGAGAATAGCTGACAGTAGAAACTGGACATGAAGACACAGCATGACTTTTAAGGTACAAGCGATCTGAGCATGTGTAAATGCTGACCCCGAGGAAAAGGGCAGGACTCTCAAGAAGGAGAATAAGACTTCAAAGTAGAAAAGGAGAAACTGAATTGGGCAGGAGATGGGTCTAAAAAGGGAGGAGATTGGAACAGAGTGGCCCAGAGGGAGATGGCTCTACAATTAAGTCCCAGCTTTGTGCTTTTCCAACTGAGCAGTTGCGTTGAATTGTGTTTTCCCAAAACTGTTAAAGTTCTCACTGCAGGATGTAACCACTTAGAAATCAGCTCTTTGCAGATAATCAAGTTCAGAAGAGCTCTTTTGCATGGGCCCTAATCTGATACTACTGTGTCTTTATTAAAAGAGGAATCTGGACACAGAAACATACATGCAGAGGGGGAGATGGTGTGAAGACATAGGGAGAAGATGACCATCTCCACGCCAAGGCACATCCAGGCTCTCAGAAGCTGCGAACAATGCTTGGAAGAGATCTGTCCTCTATGGCCCACAGAACGACCTAGAGATTACCGACACCTCGATCTCAAACTTCTAGCCTCCAGAAATATGCGAGTAAATTTCTAGTGGTTAAGCCACCACACTTGTTCTTTGCTGCAGCAACCCCAGGAGAGCAGTACAGTCCATCTTGGTTCTTAAATCCTAAACTAAACTGTTCTTAAATGTGATACCTACCTTTGAAGCATTGTTGTAAGGGTTAAATAAGCTACTATGTGTAAAACACTTAGTAGGCACTCAGTGAAATCTTCCTCTGTGTCTAGATTGGGTTTGGGCGATAATTATAAAAAGCCTTGCATGAAACACCCATAATTAAAGCCTTTATTGTTAATTATATTAATTATCCTAATAGGAACAGCTGGGGAAACAGTCACAACACCGATCTGGAAAAACGGTTCTGGGTCACGCTGCAGTCGGCACGCTCAGGGGTGCTCAGCGTATGGTACTGTAATTCTCACCGCCCCGAAGCCTGTGGAATCCTGGCCTGGGTGGGAGTAAGGCTAACACCGGGCTGCCCGGGGATGTCACTTCATGAATGGGTGAACACAAGATGGGACTGACACAGGGGCAGTACCCTCAGGAGAGCAATATTCTGCACAGAGAATCTCCAAGTATTGTCCAGCCATATTTTTTTCAGAAAGAAGGTATGATGGGTGATGTCCTTTCAAAGGGTACCTTGACAATTTAAGGACCATATTACATGCATTTGGCTTATAAAATCTCATTCTGTTTTAGCCCAGTTGACCCTCAGGAGGAATGTGAAGTTGTATGAGCTAGTCTGCCTACAGTACTGGGCGTGTGCCAGGCATCTCTCTAACACACAGGTTTGTAGTTCACACGCTTTGCTAATCCTCACTGCAACAGTGTGAGGAAAGTACCTTATCAGCCCTACTTTACAGATGAGAAAAAAGAAAGCACGGGGTTACTTAAGAAACTTGCCTGCGGTCCAGACTCACACAGGTAATAAGCAGCCTTGCTAGTTTCCTTCCTCTCTACCTTTCATCAGAAGAGCAGGTCTGGAAAACTACCAACAGAGGGGGAAAACAGTGGTCCGTTTGCTGGGGTATGTGGGATCCCATGATGAAAGCTAGCAGGAGTGACTGCTAGGAAGCATTCAGTCTGTCATTAAGAAGATACATCAAGAACCAAACCTAGAGACACAGTCTTGTTCAGTCATTAGGATAGTGGAAAGTGAAAGTGAAGTTGCTCAGTTGTGTCCGACTCTTTGTGACCCCATGGACTGTAGCCTACCAGGCTCCTCTGTCCATGGGATTTTCCAGGCAATAGTACTAGAGTGGATTGCCATTTCCTTCTCCAGGGGATCTTCCCGACCCAGGGATCGAACCCAGGTCTCCCACATTGTAGACAGACGCCTTACCGTCTGAGCCACCAGGGAAGTCATACGAAGTCAAAAGGGATGCAAAGAGAAATTTATGGGAACCTTTAAAAAGTGTCCCTAAGATCTGAGAGTAGAAGGCCTACCAAGGGAGAGTGAAAATGAATTAACTAAAGTGCACACACAAAGATGAGATGCTCCAACAGTCATGTATCCATATTTACAATCATAAATTATAAGTGCCCTAATCCTAAAGTTTGAAAGGCAAAATTTTAAAATGTATTTTGGCTTTTTAAACCATATAAAATTACACAAACTTTGTATAGCTTGTATAAACCATATGAAGTTAGGACAAATCTAAATAGTATGTTATTCATAAATATGCAGTTCAAGTTTAAAAGCATCAAATATGGAGAAACAAGAATTCCTAGGAAAAATGCAAGAGTGAGATTGGGCAGAGGAGCACTCAGGGGCTCCAATCAGCTCTTTTATGTATTTCTTCAATTATGTTTTTATTGTATCATAGTCCAGATGTTTGTATGCCTGAAATAGTTAATTTTTGAAAAGGCAAGTAAAGCCATACTCTCAACCTTTGCCCTGCGAAATGCAGCTAGACCTCCACAGTGTCTCTTCTCATCTTCATCACTTTTTGACCTGGTTTACGTCCTTGTTTGTTTAGTTATCCTCTGGATCTAATTGGGACCCTGGGAATTCTGACGCCCTCTTCCCCTCACTTCATCTCTCCTCTTTCCCTGTTGCTGTGTCCTCCCATCTCTAAAGGGCCTGGTGCTTCCATATTCCAGACGACCATTCCCAGAACAAGGGATACTTGACTCATCACACACTGGCCAATGACTTCTTCCCTTCTTAGAGATACTAGCAGTGTTGTGGCAGCATCTCACTTCAAGAGAGAGAAAGGAAGAAGACCCAGTGTTAAATATTGGGAATAGTACTGAGGGAAGCTGGAGAAACAGAGATGTGGAGTTCCAGAATCTATAGAAGTCGGGATCAATTCTTGCCTGGGAAATCCCATTGACAAAGGAGCCTGGAGGGCTACAGTCTGACACCGCTGAACAACTAACACTTTCACTTTCACCTTGTTTTTTCCAACGGGGTCAAAAACTTCTCCAAAATCAAGCCAGACACAGAGAAGAGGCATTGGTTTTGACAAATGGCATGGGACTGAAGCTTGAAGGAGAAAGGAAGTGAAGAAAACTGTACTTGCAGGATGGGTGATCAGTCCTTCTTCTATCCAATATGGAGACTCTGGGCATGAAAAGAAGTCATTTTTTTCCTCTAGAAATGGTTATTGTGGTTTGCCAGAAAATTACCAAAATAACAAACAAATGTATAACATCTCCAAAGTGATTTGCAGAACATGGGGATGTAAGCAATATATTTATGTGATGAGAAGGAGGTAGTGAAAAGAGAAAAACTGACTGTCCAACCTGCAATACTCCAACTGGATATTTCATGGAGGAAGATGTCAACAGGGAAGGAGATGATGAAGGAAGTTCAAACAACACGTGGCCAAGGCATTGGTTTTTCACTGGGAATGGTCACTATCACCCCTGAGATAAGCAAGGAGGACACACACAGGTAGGGAGTTACAACTGAAGTGTGAGGTGGAGGAAGCCAGTTGAAGTGCAGATAGGAGTTACCTTTAGTAACTTCTATCACCCATGAAACCCAGAGAAGATCGTACTGAGGGTGTGAGAGCAAGGATTAAGTGGATGTCACAGGAAGTCTTGAAACATTAGTACAACTACTTCAGAGACTGGGAAACTGTGAGTTCGGTTTAAGGATGTCTGAAACAGCTAAACATTGAATTGAGTTTGGAAGTTTAAAATTCAGTCATGGAGCTCACTGGTACATTTATGTGGGTTTAGTGAGCAGGGTTGGCAGGTGGGGAGCAGGGCTGGTTTGATCTAAAGATGGAGTCTGGCAGTGCTGAGAGGGTGGGTATGGAGAAGAAGGGATAATCATGTGATGATTCTTTGTCGTTAATGTCCAGATGTACTGGCTGATGATGAAGCTACTCAGCCTTTTCTCAGAATCTGGCCGCATGCTAGGGTATGATGACCTTGTGCGGCAGCTGGTGGAGAAGACCAGTGAGGTGGTCTCCTGAACGGAACCTTCCATTTATCCTTTTCAATGGTGGGCTCTCTCTTTTCTAATCTCTGGCGGTTTTGCCGCTGTATTGGATTCTACACTGCTGGGGTGGATCTGCTCTGGGAAGAGTCTAATAGCTTAGTTAATATTCTTCCCCATCTCACTTCTCCACCACTCACAGAACAACACTAGTATAGATTCATGAAGGCAAATGAAGAGAGCAGGCACAGCTCATTTTCACAGGCATATGACCAACCCAGACGGTATATTAAAAAGCAGAGACATAACTTTGCCAACAAAGGTCCGTCTGCCTAGCCAAATCTATGGTTTCTCCAGTGGTCGTGTGTGGATGTGAGAGTTGGACTATAAAGAAAGCTGAGTGCCGAAGAANTCACAGGCATATGACCAACCCAGACGGTATATTAAAAAGCAGAGACATAACTTTGCCAACAAAGGTCCGTCTGCCTAGCCAAATCTATGGTTTCTCCAGTGGTCGTGTGTGGATGTGAGAGTTGGACTATAAAGAAAGCTGAGTGCCGAAGAAGAAATCAGTCCTGAATATTCATTGGAAGGACTGATGCTGAAGCTGAAACTCCAATCCTTTGGCCACCTGATGTGAAGAACTGACTCTTTCTAAAAGACCCTGATGCTGGGAAAGATTGAAGGCAGGAGGAGAAGGGGACAACAGAAGATGAGATGGTTGGATGGTATCACCTATTCGATGAACATGAGTTTGAGTAAACTTAGGGAGTTGGTGATGGACAGGGAAGCCTGGCGTGCTGCAGTCCATGGGGTCGCAAAGAGTCGGACACGACTGAGCTACTGAACTGAACTGGACACCTGAACCATGGCAACATCATTAGAAACTGCAAGCTTCAATTTCTAGGCAAACATCTAGGATTAAGAAGAAAACTGAAGAGAGCTTTGTTAGAGAAAGAAGAAGGACAAAATAGGAAAGATAAATTCATTATAATTTTTTATAGCAAGGGAGACAAAATACCTTAAACCATCATCAGAGCCCATGTCTATTCATCAAGCTTCATTTCATTGAAGTTTCCGAATTCCTGCAGCAACTCTTTGATTTGAAACTTAAATACTCCAAGGATTAATTAGCATATTTAATATGCTAATATGTAATAATTATTATTATTACACAATAATCCTTGGTTATTATTTTACTAAGTCTCAGTCAAGGAGACCAAACTTTGAGACAGCAGGAGGACCTGAGTCTCAGAGATAGCATGCTTTTTTAAGGGACAGAGACATATCTTAATACTCAAATTGAGGTTCTTCTACTACTGACTCACAAAATCAGACTCAGTCAGTTCTAACTTAATGCCCACATTTACTGAGATCCCACTCCGCACGAGGTGTGGTCTTATTCCTGTTGATATGGGAGCTCCCCTGACTTCCTCCAGCTTTGCTGAAATAGCACCTGCTGGAACAAGGCAGAAACTGTACGTGCTTACAAAATGTTCTGAGACCAATGACCTGCACTGGGAAACAAGACTCGCTGAAACACAGATTAGATATCTCATATGGCTTTCCTGAAATTCTGAAAAGAACAACTGACTAATCTCAAATTAGTTCTTCTGCCTTCATCAGTGATGGGCAGCTGAGTCAACTGCCTCACTGGAACACAATATAGTTCTCTTTCACGGGCTATTTTCAAAAGCTAATAACATTAAAAAACTCATTTGCTATTTTATCAAGACCCCTATGGAGTCAATTTATACAAAGCACTTGGATAGTTTCACATTTTGTGAAAAATGTTAGACTAAATTTTTAATAAATATCTTTTATTATCACAGTAGATATTTATACTACATTTGTGCTGGTGTATTTGTGCCTGTAAAATGTGAATCTGATCAGTGAGGTTGAAATAAAACCATTGCTCTCTATGAATTATAATTATTTTCTCATAAGCCTAATTCTAGACAAGCATGGATCTGAACATTAGTGGACTGAGCAATTGGCAGTTCTTTCAAAATTTGGGCTTGATTTATTTAGAGTTGTATGAATCCCATCAGGTTTTCCATTTATCTTTCAAAAATTAAGTGTCAGAACCTTTCCTTGGGCTCTCTTTTGTTTAATTGTAAATCTTATATATAAATATTTTATTGTCTTAATATATCCAATGACTCTTCACCTAGGATCTATGCCTCATTTCTTACTCCATAAAAGAGAAAATGTCATAATTTTTTCAGAGGAATATCATGTTCGGTCTGGAAAGAGAATTCTGCATCATTAATCCTCATGATACAAACAGACCAGCGCCTCTAGGAGAGTTTCTCAAAGCCAAAGCTCTAACTAGTACCATAACTAATAGCTGATGCTAGACCTTGAAACATACCATCTCCTGGCCTGGTGGTCTTTCCATTACATGAATAAGGAACTGTTTCTGTTTTTAAATACTCTTGCTTTGAACACAGCATATCTCAAATCTACTCTCTTTGGCGATTATTGTAGACAGAATGCTTGTGTTCTTGTGTTACCTCAAAATTCAAATATTTTAATTCTAACTCCCAAGGAGAGGGTATTTGGAGGAGGTACCTTTGAGAATTAGGTTGCGAGGGTGGAGATTTCTTCAAGGGATCAATTTCCTTCTATTTCCTTTGTGGCTCAGTAGGTAAAGAATCCACCTGCAATGCAGGAGACCCCAGTTAGATTCTAGGATTGGGGAGACCTGAGGGAGACTTGATAGGCTACCCACTCCAGTATTCTTGGGCTTCTCAGCTGGTAAAGAATCCTCCTGCCATGTAGGAGACCTGGGTTCAATCCCTGGGCTGGGAAGATTCCCCTGAGAAGGGAATGGCCACCCACTCCAGTATTCTGGCCTGGAGAATTCCACAGACTGTATAGCCCATGGGGTCGCAAAGAGTTGGGGGCACGGCTGCAACTTTCACTTTCAATGTCATTCTAAAGGAGACCCCAGAGGGCTGGAAAATCCCATGGATGGAGAAGCCTGGTAAGCTGAAGTCCATGGGGTCGCTAAGAGTCAGACACGACTGAGCGACTTCACTTTCACTTTTCACTTTCATGCATTGGAGAAGGAAATGGCAACCCACTCCAGTGTTCTTGCCTGGAGAATCCCAGGGACGGGGGAGCCTGGTGGGCTGCCGTCTCTGGGGTCGCACAGAGTCGGACATGACTGAAGTGACTTAGCAGTAGCAGTAGCAGAGGGCTCCTCTGCCCCTTCCATCCTGTGAGGAAACAGGGAGACCTTGGCCATCTCTGAACTCGACTCCAAATCTGCTGATGCCATATCTTGGACTTCTCAGCCTGCAGAACTGTGAGAAATAAGTCATGGATCAATGGTATTGTGTTACAATCCAAAGGAACTAGGACTCCAATTGACTCACTCTAAGTTAGGTATTCCAGGCTCCCTCTCACCCCTTTCCTCCTCATTGTCGTCTTTTCCTCTTTTCTTATCCTAGCTCCTCATGTTCCCCCAGAGTCCATCTCAACCCCTTGTGTCAGCACATGGAGTTCACCTGGGGCCCAGGTTGCATCACCAGGGAGGGTGGCAGTGGAACAGGTGGGCAGGTAGAAGGTAACTAATGTTATAATGAAGAGGACTATTTACTCAGCATCTCATCTACTAGAATGCATCTTTTAGAGGGAGCTAGTTTCCTATTGGATATTCAGTGCAAATATTAATCTTTGTAGAATGAGTTAAACACTTTTCAAGTATTGTGTACTCTGCTGCATTTGTTACAGTAATCTTGTGGAATTGAAAACAATATTTTCCCCCATGCATTGCCTTTATGGAAATGCAAGCAAATAAAGAATGAACATAAAGGATATCAGTTTGAAAACAAGTTTCTTTAAAAGATTAATCAGGCACCTCCAGCTCAGAATTGAGCAATAAACACACACATTTGTTCTCCCTCTTCTAAAGACATTCACTGAAATAAAAGCTCAGAGGACAAAACTGGGATAAGTAATAGTGAACAAGTTTAGAGATTTCCACATATTTCTGGAATGAGAGGGAGGGGAGAGGATGGGAAGATGAAACAGATAAAGAGATAAATAACGCGGGCTTTAAAAAATAGGAAAGCAAACTAGTAATTGGAATTCAGCATGTCCCTGGGTTCAACATTAGTAAACAGCACAGCAGTTGGTATTTAGAAATAAGACTAGAAACAAGAGTATTTGCAGATAGTATACAAACAAGTTAGCCACACCCCTGGACACACTACAGACTCTCTTTCAATATCATAACCTCATTCATGTTGTTGGAGAACTTAGTTCCTTGCCGTTGTAGGACTGACCCTCCCATTTCCTTCTTGGCTATGAGAAAAGAGAGTGCTTTGTTTCTACAAACAGCCTACAGGAGAGAGGATGTTCTGGGGAAGTGAGACAGAGCAGAAAGCAGATCTCTCATGACCTCTATTATATTTGAAATTTACAACAAAATAATTGGAAATGATATTTTAAAAATCTCTCAGACCTTACAGTATACTAGAAAGCACAAAGTCTACTAAACTAGTGCAAGAGAACCAACATGAACCTGATAAAAATTCCAGAAAAAGAGTAAAGAAAATAAAATGGAAGCAATAACAGAAGAGAAGCAACAGATTTCCTCAGACCAAAAGAAGGAAATGAGTCTTCAGATGAAATTCCCCATCAATAGCTGACACACTGAAGACATTACAGACTGCAGAGAATCCATAGATTATATTTTCAAGAAATTGATCCGGTTCATCCAGGTTATCAAATTTGTAGGCACGGAGTTGTGCGTAATAGTCTTTTATTCCATGGGAACTGTCGGCCTCTGTTTCATTTCTGATATTTACATCCTTTTCTCTTTTTTTCTTAGTTCACCTGGCTGGAGGGTTACCGATCTTATTGATCTTTACAAAGAATCAGTTTTTGGTTTTATAGATTTTCTTTACTGATTTCCTGTTTTTGATTTCATGGATTTCTGCTCTATTATTTTTTATTATTTCTTTTCTTCTGCTTGCTTTGGATTTCACTTGCTCTTTCTCATACTTTTATTTTCTCCTATTTTGTGCACAGAATAATGGAGGCAGAGTTATGGCTCTTGAAATTTAACACACATGTGACAAACTTCACAAAATGCATCCCCCTCTTCATCCAGTCAGTAAGCTTAGCGGGAAAGACTACCCTGGACCAGAAGAAGAGGAGGATGTTGTGATGGGCGTGGAGACTACCTGGATAACGGCATCTGGCGGTCATACATGCAGCGTCCTCCCGAGACTATGACAGCCCTTCACAGTAGGAAGGCATCTAGTCTCCAAAGCAGGAAACCAGGACTTATCTGTGGTCTTGCTCCTGGCTCCTTGCTCTTTTCTGCTCTGCAAACCTCTTCAACAAGAGGTGTATGACAACTCCTCTCCAAGGAATGACTGTAAACAGGAGTAAGAGGGAGAGGAAATGTTCCTTTTGAAAGGTAGCCTCTTTTCACTAAACGCTCCTGGGATTTTCCTGCCACCTCCCCACCAGCGAGCTGGCGTCCCTCCTAACTTCCTCCTCTCCTTGCACTTTTCCTTTGGCCTTTGCCCCACCCCTGGACCCACCCCTGGGCTACCTGGGAGAGGGGGTCTTCTGAGCAGGCAGGCAGAGTGGGAGCTGCTGGCATCAGGGCCACGCCCAGCAGTTGCCCTGGGGACCAGGCACGTTGGGTATGTGGGCCCAACAGCTGCCGTGGGGAATTCTTTGCCCATGAGCACACCAGCCCAGCCCGCCAGCTGTCCGCCCAGGACGCCAGGGATCCAGGGTCTCTGGCCCGGGTGCGGATGTTGTCACAGAGCCATCACCGCCACAGGGGCTAAGCGTCACTCACGATGATTACAGCAACAGAGGAAATGACACCTTCCCAAGCGTCATCCTTTACCGACCAGAGCAACTGCGACTGTCCCTGTGCAGCGCTGACTCAGTCTTCACGCCCCAGGCAAGCGCTTCCAAGTCACTCTGCACAGTGTTACACACACCGTCAAGCTCATGGCTCATGTCCCACTGATGTTTTCTAATCCTGTCCAGGGAAGAGATGTGTTCACAGGAAGAGCTATGTGGTCCCCACACAAGCTCGCCCCTGCTTCCATGACTGTGCATACAATAGCCCTCCAGGCTCCTCTGTCCATGGGATTCTCCAGGCAAGAATACTAGAGTGGGTTGCTATTTCCTTCTCCAGGGGATCTTCCCAACCCAGGGATCAAACCCCAGTCTCAAGCATTGCAGGCAGATTCTTTACCATCTGAGCCACCAGGGAAGCCCATGTATATTACCATCTACCTTTATAACAGAGAGATGCACCACTTAAACCAAATCGTGGAGTTAAATGAGCTTCTTTGACTCTTCTTGATAAGGTGTCTTACTCAACTGTTTCATAAATCAATAAAAGCAACAAAAGTAAGAATTCCATCTACTTGTGAGCATGCTGTAACCTTGTCACACCAAAGTGAGACACCCTGGATAACAAGACCTGTACCTGCGTGACTTCATCCTTCAGTCGGCGTCTACAACACTGCGGTATTCTTGAGAGCTGGGCTAGCTGAGTGTTATCTCTCCATTTCCTAAAGGAGCTTCAACGGTCCCACTCCTCATGGGAGGAAGTGGTTTTCTGGTGCCTAGCTCCAGACCTGCTTCTCCCAGGTAATACAGGACGACTCTTCCTTCCATCAACTTGGGCACAGGGCACCTGGTGAGAGCGCCAGGTGAGAGCGCCCTGGCATGGAGACACTCTGATGGCTGCTCTGTGCTGTATCTTCTGCTTCTGTGTGAACTCAGACATCGTACGCACACACCACAACAGCTGCTCTCCAGGCAAGCTTATTCATATAGAAGATTCAGAATTGTTACAGTTTTTCTCCTCTACATAGAAAACAAATTTCCTGAAAACAAAATTCAGGATCTGGAACTGTCTAACGTGTGTTGCTTTGATTAATTTACAAATCAGTCAGGTTAAGAACAAGTTAAAAGCAAGAAAGAGCATGAGTCAAGAGATACAGGGTCTTGGCTGAAGGAAGGGACAAGGAGACTGAATCCTACCGCACATGGGCTTCGCCCTACAGGGGAATCACCGACAGCCTCGGCCTCCAGACACACTGTGGCCTCGCTCTGGACCAAGCCCTGCCTGCTGTTCCCACCCCAGGATGTCGTCCCTACTATTCTAATGGCCAGAAACACGCGTAGATCGTCTCTGCCCTGGCTGTCCAGGGAATGCTCTTGGAGGTGGTGACATCTAAGGTGAGTGGGAAAGGATGAGCAGGAGTTGTCCAGGCAAACAAAAGGAAGGCTGCCTTTCTGAAAGAGGGAGGAGCCCTGCACACGCGCCCAGGTAGGAAGCGCATCCTGCAGGCCCTGCAGGGAAGCAGGTGGACGGTGCATGGGGGTGCACAGCCCGCGGCTGCTCCAAAGACCCCAGGCTCCATTTTGCTGGAGGGGAGGAGGGGCAGTGGGAAGATGAGGAGGGGCCTTCCAATTCCCTGGGTGCAGTTGTTTCGGAGGGACAGAGTCCCAAGGGGACTGACTCTGGGCAGGAGGGTCCTTCGACTTCAAGCAGAGAAGACTGAAAGCTTGTTGGAAGGGGCCAGCCATGGACACTTCAAAGGCTGGTCAGGAAGGGGTGTGCACATGCATCCAGAGCTCTGAGGTTCCCCAGGTCCCCACCAGGTGGCTGACTCACCTGTGCTGCCATTAAATGAAGTAGAACCTTCTGCTGGTCTAGAAAGAAGAGCGAAGTCAACATAGGCCTCCTCCTTTTATGACACTTTCTTGATTGATTTCACTTTATTGCTTTTTGCAGATATCTCACATCTGACAAATTGAAGGTTGTTAGCAAACTTGTGTGCCACACATTTGGAGACACCATCTTCGCAAAAGCGTTCTCTCACTTTCTGTCTTTGAGTCACGTTTTGGTCATTTTCCAAACAGTTCACACTTTTTCATGATTATTACAGTTGTGGTGATCACTGATGTTAGTTATTACTATATTCATTTCAGGTACAACAAACCATGCCCTTGTTGTAGGTTTGCAGACTTAATCCACAAAGGCGTTTGTTTTCACTGCTCCATCAACCAGCTATTCGCCCATCTTTCTCCCTCTCCTTGGGTCTCCTTATGCTCTAAGATGCAACCATATTGAATTTAGACCAATTAATAAGGCTACAGTGGCCTCTAAGTGTTCAAATGAAAGGAAGGATGACATGCGTCTTACATTAAGTCAAACGCTAGAGAGGATCAAGCTAGGGAAGTCTTAGTGAAGAAGGCATGTCAAATCCCAGGCAGGCAGAAAGCTAGGCCTCTTGTGTCAAACAGTTAGTCAAGATGTGAATACAAAGGAAACATTCTTGAAGGAAATTAGAGGTGATACTCCAGTGAAAACACCGATGACAAGAAAGCTAAACAGTACGGAGAAAGCTTCAGTGGTCTGGATGGAAGCAACCCAGATATAACACTCCCTCAAGCCAAAGCTCAATGCAAAGTCCTAACTTTCTTCAGTTCTGTGAAGGCTGAGACACATGTGGAAGTTGCAGGAGGAAAGTGTGAAACTAGCAGAGGTTGGTCCATGAGGCTTAAAAAAAAAATCCCTTCATGGAGGACATACATCAAGGGTTTCCCTGATGGTTCAGCGGTAAAGAATCCACCTGCGGTGCAGGAGATGCAGGTTTGACCCCTGGGTCAGGAAGATCCCCTGGAAAAGGAAATGGCAACCCACTCCAATATTCTTGCCTGGGAAATCTCATGGACAGAGGAGTCTAGCGGGCTACAGTCCATGAGGTCACAAAGAGTCGGACACAACTTAACAACTAAAACCACCACCACCGTCATTCAACTGAACATTTTTATAGTGATGTTCCCAAGAGTGAGGCCTGGCTGATTGCTTACTACTCTTGGGAGCTATGCATTCAGCAAGTTCATAGACAACTTTGTTCGTTTAACCATTTAACAAGTATTTGTTGAGTTACTTCTGCACCAGTGAACAAAACAAGCAGGATTCCCTGCTGAAGTAGAGCTCACGTTCCGCTGTTCTCATTGTCTTTCTTTGCCTTTACTACCTGGTTCCCCCACACTGGTTTAAAACAACATTTGGGAACAATATGCTTTTATCATTATGATTAACAGCAAAGACAGTTTCTAAATGCGGAACCATGACTGTTGAGACTGTAGTGGCTCAGTGTGAAGGGATGAGCAAGAGAAAAATGGAATCTTTGGGTAATCGAGCCAATAGGTGTCTATGAACCAACAGAAAATAAAGTGGATTTATCCTGAAAAATGGGGCTAGTTATTCAAAATATCATTAAATCTAAAATGTCATTGAAGAAGNGAAGGGATGAGCAAGAGAAAAATGGAATCTTTGGGTAATCGAGCCAATAGGTGTCTATGAACCAACAGAAAATAAAGTGGATTTATCCTGAAAAATGGGGCTAGTTATTCAAAATATCATTAAATCTAAAATGTCATTGAAGAAGAGCTACACTTTGTATGCAATAATGTAGAATAATGCTGGAATAAAATTATACTTATTAATTGCAGTATCTCACTTTATATTCTTTTACTCTGAGTATGTATCCTGATATTTTAAGTGGATTTATTATAGACAGCCAATAGACAGATCTTGCAGTTGTCCAATCTGCCAAAATTTCCACTTTAAACCTGGGAGTTTAGTTCATTTAAATAGAATGTAGCCATTGATACAATTGAGATCAAATCTACCATTTATTTGCTTTATATTTATCTCACATTCTTTTTCTTCCTTTCTCTGCCTTTTCCAATACTGTNGCAGCAGGCTGAAGATAGAGACTGGGAAGCAGCACCAAATACCAATGGGCAGTGATCATCACGGCACGTTGCGGCTCTCAATTCTACTATCTACCCACCTGTTTCTTATTTAGCCTTAGAATCCACCTCAGAACTTTCCAGCTAGCCTTCTCTACCTTCCTCTCTCACCACTTCTCTGCCTCCCCTCCATTACTGAAATAAGTGGCCTCTGTTTTTCACTGCACTACACACTGGATTCCCCTCTGTCTTACAATGGATTCTCCTCTATTGCTTTGTTGACATATCTCCATGGCTAGACTTATTAAAAAGCAGAGACATTACTTTGCCAACAAAGGTCCATCTAGTCAGGGCTATGGTTTTTCCAGTAGACACGTATGGATGTGAGACTTGGACTATAAAGAAAGCTGAGCACTGAAGAACTGATGCTTTTGAACTGTGGTGTTGGAGAAGATGCTTGAGAATCCCGTGGACTTCAAAGAGATTCAGTCCATCTTTTAGGATGCAACCAGTCCATCCTAAGAGAAATGAGCACTGAATATTCATTGGAAAGACTGATGTTGAAGCTAAAACTCCAGTACTTTGGCCACCTAATGCTAAGAGCTGACTCATTGGAAAAGAACCTGATGCTGGGAAAGATTGAAGACAGAAGGAAGGCAGAAGGGGATGACAGAGGATGAGATGGTTGGATGGCACCACCAACTCAATGGACATGAGTCTGAGTAAACTCCAGCAGTTGGTGATGAACAGGGAGGTCTAGAGTGCTGCAGTCCATGGGGTCACAAAGAGTCGGACACAACTGAGCAACTGAACTGAACTGATGGCTAGAGTGTGTGAACTCCTTCAGGGCAAAAGCTGTGGTTTTTATTTTTACCTCAAATAACTTTCCTTTGCTGGGGCATATCACATTCTCCACAAATGTTCGATGGAAGAATGCCTGAGTAAATGGTGTCTTCCACTGGATTCTGGGTTTGAAGGGCAAAGATTGCATTTTCCAATATTTGTTGTAACTTCAGTTCAAGATAGGATAATTGGCATAAAAGCATTCTGAATGCAGAATGGAAAGTCTAGATGAGCAGAAAAGTTGACTACTGAGCTTCTTGCTAACTGACCTCAACACCAAAGGCATGAGAGCAAGAGCCCAGGATGAGAGAGGAGCAATCTTCCAGTCTGTTGTGTTCCTCCTTTAGTAGAATCTCTGCCTGTCTGGGAACCTGACATAGATGCCACTAGTTTTCAGAACCTCTCGCCAGCCTACAGCCTCCGCGGAGAGGGACAAATATGTTTGATATAGTAGCTGTAAAAAAAAGGAAATGAGAGGATTACTGATTTCCTGCCTTAGTTTGCATCTCTATTCCTGTCAACATCCATGCTCTGCTTCCCTGCAAATAAGAATGATTTAAAAAGCACATAACGTTTATTGAGTACTAATTGGGCCAGACGCCTGGCAAGACATTTTACAGAGACAATCATCATCGTTTCACAGATTAGGAAGCTCAGACAGAGACAAGACATGACTTGCCCAAGGAGATATGTTAGCAGGGGAAGCAGCAGAATGTGAGCCCTGGTTCATTCACCAACGAAAGCCATCTTCTCACCACTAAGTAAACAGCATTCTATCAGTGTCTCTAAACATACAGAAAACAGTTTCACAGTTACTAACAAATAACTAAAAGGAGACCTTAAAGTCAGACCTTATAGCTTCACATGCAGACTCTGCTCTGCTTTGGACAAAGTCTTTAAGGCTCCATCTTCAAAATTTTCAACTGGAAAACTGAGAAAATAATATTATAAATATTACAAGCTTCTTATAAGACAAAATGAGATTATATGTATGAAAGATATTGTGCACATTTCATAGTACTAAATTATTATAACATCTCAAACATTATATAATTTGAAAAGCAGCAAGACTCCCCTCCCCCTTAAAATATATCTAATGAGGCAGCTATATTTTTTTTACTAGCAAATATCCCCTTGAAGATGCAGACACCTGATTTGAATCCACTCATTAAGTGCCTGGCCTTCGATTTAAACTGAAATGAATTATTCAATCCGTTGATATCTTGTCTGCTGGATGAGGTCAGTTCAGTTCAGTTCAGTCGCTCAGTCGTGTCCGATTCTTTGCAACCCCATGAACAATAGCATGCCAGGCCTCCCTGTCCATCACCAACTCCCGGAGTCCACCCAAACCCATGTCCATTGAGTCGGTGATGACATCCAACCATTTCATCCCCTGTCATCCACTTCTCCTCCTGCCCCCAATCCCTCCCAGCATCAGAGTCTTTTCCAATGAGTCAATTCTTTGCATGAGGTGGCCAGAGTACTGGAGTTTCAGCTTTAGCATCATTTCTTCCAAAGAAATCCCAGGGCTCATCTCCTTCAGAATGGACTGGTTGGACCTCCTTGCAGTCCAAGGGACTCTCCAGAGTCTTCTCCAACACCACAGTTGAAAGGCATCAATTCTTCAGCTCTCAGCCTTCTTCACAGTCCAACTCTCACATCCATACATGACCACTGGAAAAACTGTAGCCTTGACGAGCCGGATCTTTGTTGGCCAAGTAATGTCTCTGCTTTTTAATATGCTATCTAGGTTGGTCATACCTTTTCTTCCAAGGAGTAAGCGTCTTTTAATTTCATGGCTGCTGTCACCATCTGCACTGATTTTGGAGCCCCCCAAAATAAAATCTGACACTGTTTCCACTGTTTCCCCATCTATCTCCCATGGAGTGATGGGACC
>SJYV01009183.1:0-11400 GCA_006410875.1 Neotragus pygmaeus | reverse complement strand
TTTTGCCTTTTCATACTGTTCATGGGGTTCTCAAGGCAAGAATACTGAAGTGGTTTGCCATTCCCTTCTCCAGTGGACCACATTCTGTCAGACCTCTCCACCATGACCCACCCGTCTCGGGTTGCCCCGTGGACATGGCTTAATTTCATTGAGATAGACAAGGCTGTGGTCCTAGTGGGATTAGATTGACTAGTTTTCTGTGAGTATGGTTTCAGTGTGTCTGCCTTCTGATGCCCTCTTGCAACTCCTACCATCTTACTTGGGTTTCTCTTATCTTGGGCGTGGGGTATCTCTTCACAGCTGCTCCAGCAAAGCGCAGCCTCTGCTCCTTACCTTGGGCAAAGGGTGTCCTCTAAATGTTGTTTTCCTGAAGCCCACCAAATGGTGGAGACGTGAAAAGTGGATGTCATCGCCTTTGTTTATTTTGTATGTTAACAGTTCTGAAAACATATTGGAACATGTATTGAAAATCCACTGACAAAGCGCATCCACGGTTTTCCTCTTCTCTGATGCCCCACAGAATCCTGTGAGAGACTGATCATGCCCTGTGGGCACCAGGCTACCTGTGGAGTGGTCAGACATCCATCCCATCACCAGATGAAAGTGAAGGGTTATCCACCTAAACCCACAATCTCACATCTTCCCCTGAACTCCCACACTTCAAATAGAATCAGCAACAATTATGGGTCAGAGACACACTTTGCAAATATATTTAGGGTGCAGGAAATGTTTAAGACAATCACTTAAAACACCTTCATTTTTTAGACTCATTGATGGTACCCGGCATTTAGGAAGATCCAGGAAGACTGCAGGTACCTACAGGACTTTTCAAACATACTGGGAGATATGTTGTTTACTGCAATTTATGTATTAAATTTCCTTTAACATAGGATAGCTTTATAAAAATAGATCAGCTATTTCTGGAATAGATTTGCTCCTTAGTTGGCTAAAGAGACAAACTAGTTATACCAAATCCTTTGGATAGTTAGGAGTGAACAGTAAAAGACTAACTGCAATTTTCTAAGAAGTTGCACTTTTCTAATAAAAAGTATCCTTGGTTATTGATACCAACACTGCTGAAAACATCAAGAAATGCTGGATAAGGGGGGGGAGGGGTGGAATGTTCCTGAAATGATCAGGGAACACACAAGATAATAAAGGATAAGCAAAAATAAACCTGGACTTGAAATTGTCATGACTAGCTCTAAGAAGCAGAGACAGAAAATTAAAAAAAGAAAAAACACAACTTCGATGTGCTGAAATAAGATAAACACTAACTTAGAATTTCTAGGGAAATACCTTTCAAGAATAGGGCAGAAGAGAAACATTTTTAGATCAACAAAACTAAGAGAGGTTGCCAAGAGGAGATCCTCAGAAAAGGATGTGATTAGGCCAGAAGAAGGGTGAACATTAAAAGAGCCATCGTTTTTGTTGGTCAGTTGCTAAGTCATGTCCAACTCATTTCAATCCCATGGACTGCAGCATGCCAGGCTTCCCTGTCCTTCACCATCTTCTGGAGCTTGCTCAAACACATATCCATTGAGTCAGTGATGCCATCCCACCATCTCATCCTCTGTCATCCCCTTCTCCTCCGGCCTTCAATCTTTCCCAGCATCAGGGTCTTTTCCAATGAGTCAGTTCTTCGCATCAGGTAGCCAAAGTGTTGGAGCTTCGGCCTCAGCGTCAGTCCTTCCAATGAATATTCAGGGTTGATTTCTTCCAGGATCCATTGGTTTGATCTCCTTGCTGACCAAGGGACCCTTGAGAGTCCTCTCCAGCACCACAGTTCGAAAGCATCAATTCATAAACATGTGAAAATAATAGTAGTAGTCTTTAAAGTTAAGAGAAAGCTTCTTTAAGCTAGATGTAAAATGCGAGTCGAGAATAACATGACTGGAAGGAATTAGAAATGGATTAAAATCTAGGTCTTCAGGGAAGAGCCTTCCCATCCTCAGTCTCAGCACCCTTACCCACTGACCAGAGACAGGAGCACCCCCACACCTTCACAAACCCAAGTTCAAGTCCAGTCAACCACCTGCCGGCCCTACAGGATTTCTGCTCTGCTCCAGCTGCTATGCTTTTTGCTATAGTTCCCAGAAGGTCAAGTTGGTGCAATTGTGTGCAGTTTCTACAAGATTCACCCTTTTTGGTGGACATTGCACGATCATGGCTGCCACATTTCTTAGATAACAAGTGACTGTCCCTGAGCACATTCCTCAGCCCCTCCTTAGATGGTATCCCCAGTACCTCCTCTCTCCCAACACCAGCCCCAGGGCCCACTTTGGCTTCTCTCGGAGTCTGTAAAGGTTTCCTTCCCTATCTTCTCTCCTCAAATGGATAGTTCACACCGATGTAAGCACTCCTAACCCAGAGCTTCCATCTACATCCTTTCAGGATTCTTCAGAGCTCTCGCTTCAGGGAAAATGCCACACCACAGTCTTCTCCTTTCCTAAGCTGGCAGCTGGTGGTTACAGGTGAGCCAGCTCAGGCTTTTCACTGTTAGTGATGTGAGACCTGCTGGATGGAGAATTTCCATGTTTCTGATCAGACTCACAGCAAAGAGGAGTCGTGACACCCGTCCATGGTAGGACCACGCCGATGCATCAGTCACTGCATCCACAAGCATTTAACGACCACCCCTCTCCCAGTGCAGGAGACATAAGAGACGTGGGTTCAATCCCTGGGTAGGAAGATTCCCCTGGAGGAGGGCATGGCAATCCACTGCAGTGTTCTTGCTTGGAGAATCCCATGGACAGAGAAGCCTGATGGGTTATAGTCCATATTGTCAAAAAGAGTTGGACATGACGAAGCAACTTAGCATGTACACACGCGCGTGCTTAGCTAGAAATAGCTAAGTGCTGGGGGTAAAATAAGGAACAACCTCCACCCTTAAAACAAAACAAAACATATTTTCAAGCCCAGAAATCCGTTTCAGTAGTTTCTGTCCTAGCAGGAAATGCCAGCCTGTCTTCACTCCGCTGGGCCCGTGTGGACACCAGTTCACTACAGAATGATCTGAAGTCAGTCCCGACCCCTCACGGGAGACATAGCTCTGCAGGGCTGGGTGACATTCAAGACATGCACCGCATATTTTAATGGACTGTTTTAGCAAAGAGTTAAAGAGTCTCCTCCGAGGCATCAAGCTTCTCTTTCTAGTTCCCTGAAGACTTCCCCCTCAGCAGAGGATAGACATCTCCAAACTTGGAGAGGCCCACCACCGCCGCCTTCTCCGGGTCCTCACCTCGGTTGGAGCAAGTAAGAGCTTGGCAGCGTGCCTGGGGACGGGAACCCTGGTCCCTTCTGCCTTCCACCTCAGCAGGGCCAGGTTACTGAGCTGCATCCCTGGAAAGAAAAGTTTGGGGCTAGGAAGGCTCAAGAAATAGTATCTTCTTCCCTCCTAGGCTGACAGCTGCCTGGTGCTGGGGGTCTGCGCATCTCCATGCCTCTCTCCCTCCAACAGCCCTCGCGTCTCAGGGAGGACTCAGCCCCGACAGGCCCTGCATCCTTTGCTGGGCGCGCTGACCTCCCAAGGCCTGGCTGAACCCTGCGGACAACACTCTGCCTTTCACATCCACAGACCAGAGCGGAAGGAACCGTGGGCCCCTTCACGCCTTCCCCACTACCCCCACCCCGGGGGAACCTCACCTGCCCAGCCGGCCGGCAGGGCCCGGATCCACAGCCTCGGTGAAGGACTTGACAGGCCGAGGGGTCCAGGCCAGCAGAGAGCTGGCTTTCTCTTCCGGCCATCATCCCTCACCTCCCCACCCTGCGCCTAGGTGATGCAAGGTCACTGCGGCACAGGTAACGCTCATGTGTTGGGTGTTTCTCCCCTCGGAGCTTGCGGGTCCCCAGACCTCGAAGGGGCCACTGCACCTGTGTCGCCTGACCGTCTGGGGCCTGTTCCCCCAACTCTGGGCCCTCCCCACTCCCGGGGTCTCCTCCCCTCTCTTCCCCTCCCCTGGGTCTGTTCTCTGCCTGCCCCCGCCTGTCTTCTGGGAATTTCAACTGTGAACTCTTCCTGGGGCTTCCCTCCCAGGCCCCTGTGAGGCTCCATCAGCATCCAGAGCAGCTCATGGCCGCATCCCCGCCTCCCAGCAGGGAGCTCCCCCAGGCAGGACTGCCGTCTTCTGGGACTCCCAGTTTCTGGAGCTTTGCACTGTGCCTGGCTCACAGAGACTTTATTACAAACGTAGTGACTCAGCAAGTGAACTGGAATCCAACACTTTCTACATTTGTCATCCATGCCCCCGAAATAACTCACTCAGATTTACTGGATCTTCGTTCATTCATCTGTGAAGAATCATCAAAGACATACTCATTTATAGCAAGAAGAGGACAGCGTCACTTGTCTATAAAACTGACAAAGATGGTTTGAAATAATCACTTTTCAAACACACGGGACTCTGGGCACTTTTAGCCTGCTGGGGAACAGGTATGTCATGGGGACGGTGTAGGGGGCAGTTTGTCAGCACACACCTAAGCCCGGACTTAGACCACTCACTCTCCTTCCCGAGTCTTCACCGAGACAACGAACCGAGGAAATCATCAGATTCACAACAGAAGCCTTCAGCTACAGAAACCCTAGTCACACAACGGTGGGTCATACTCAAAGGTTGGAAACAGCCTAAGTGTGCAACATTATCATATAGAAAAATCAACTATTCTGCATCCACCAGATGGAATACTATATAGACAGAAAGATGATTTGAAGTCAAAGAAAAACAGAAAGGTTCCCTTTGTTCTGTTGTTGCTATGCAGGCACTCAGTTGCGTCTGACTGTTTTGCGACGCCATGGACAGCAGCATGCCAGGCTTCCCTGTCCTTCACTGTCCCCTGGAGTTTGCTCAGATTCATGTCCATTGGGCCAGTGATGCCATCCAACCATCTCATCCTCTGTCATCCCCTTCTCCTCCTGCCTTCAATCTTTCCCAGCATCAGGGTCTTTTCAAAGGAGTCAGTTCTTTGAATCAGGTGGCCAAAGTTTTGGAGCTTCAGCTTCAGCATCAGTCCTTCCAGTGAATATTCAGTGGTGAGTTCCTTTAGGATGGCAGTCCAAGGGACTCTCAAGAGTCTTCTCCAACACCACAGTTCAAAAACATCAGTTCTTCAGCACTCAGCTTTCTTTATAGTCCAACTCTCACATCCATACATGACCACTGGAAAAACCATAGCTTTGATTAGAGGGACCTTTGTCAGCAAAGTGATGTCTCTGCTTTTTAATATGCTGTCTGGGTTGGTCATAGCTTCGCTTCCAAGGAAAAGCATCTTTTAACATTAGGAAAACTGACCCTTATTTGGTCTGCCCTGGATGCTGCAAGTTTCTTTCATTTTAAAATATTTATATGAATAGAAAACAAAGATTGAAAGCTTATGAAACCAACATATTACCAATGTTTTTCCCCGGACAGTGAGATGATGGGCAATTTTGGTTTTTATTAAAAAAATTTTTTTTCTGTATCATCTAAATTCCATTGCTTGTTTAGTAAGAAAAGGAGAAAAGTAAATATTTTAAGTGACCGTCATAGAAGTAACAAGGAAAATATCGATGAAACAATATTGCCATGACCTTTCTTCCCACAACTGTTGCTTCTAAATACCATGAAGGAATTTAGATCCTCAAACTATTTCTGGCCTGGGTACCGCTGGGCTGTATGACTCCCTGTGCGTGGGAGGATGGGTGTGAGCTCCCTGGTATTTAGAAGCCCAGATATCACTCATCTGTAGCCCCCCCCACCAGTGTGGAGTCTGCACAGCCTCACAATAAGAATTTCAAATATGAGTTGTTCCTCACTGCTATGTATGGGGTTTCAAAATTGCCCAAGCACCACACCACACCACATATAACCAAGAGCCTCTTCCAAGATATCTTCTCCAAGTATTCAGGAGCTAAAGATCACACGCAGAAGAGAGGCTGTCCAATATGTGCCAAACAGACGCTTAAAATGCTTGTCACTTAAATGTAAAGATGAAATTCAAAACCAATGTTCACTCACATTGACACTCGTCTCTGTCCCCATAAGGACCAGTCAGGTGGCACTCAGAAGAAGCTTGATCTTCCTGCAGCCCCAGGGCTTGGGGACAGAGCACCCCCATACTCCACCCCCACTCACACGTTGTACTCCCTAGCCGGTAGCATCCCGCTTGGCCAGATGCCAGCTCTCTGAGTCCAAAATTAATCTCCTTATTTTACTGATGAGGAAGCTAAGCCTCCAGATGAGTCCAACGTCACATGAAGTCCAAAACCATGCTCCTTCTAAAGATGGGGAAAAATGAGACTGTTCACAAGAGAAATATATTCAATGTTACTGGCAATATTACTGGCAACAGCGGGTAGCATCCTTTATTCCAAGAACTTATTTCTTGCTCAAGTCATTGGAGAAAATCTTTTAAAACCAAATTAAACTATAGGAAGGTGTCCCTGGATGTGAGACAGGGTCCTCCTGCTATCCCAACCAGATCCCAACACAGGAACCACGATGCTACGCCTGGACTGTTCCGTGGAGCCACCAGTGGCTGCCGCATCACTGGGTCCTGCAGCCTGTTTATCACCTCCGTCCCGCTGTTCTGAACCCAGCAGACAGGGCTTCTCCTCCTTGAAGGTCTTCCTGCTCCCTGCACCTACCAGAATAAATCATTTCTTCTTGTCTCTGCCAAATGTTCCAAATAGCCATGACTTACAAAACATCGAGTATTTATAGCAACATCTCATGGTGGCATATAAAGTGAAAAAAATGAAATTAAAGTGACCAAACTCTCTAAGTAACTTTAAAAATATCATAAAATCAGTGTGCATGAGTGCTTAGTCGCTTCAAATGTGTCCAAATCTTTGTGACCCCATGGACTGTAGCCTGCCAGACTCCTCTGTTCATGGAATTCTCCAGGCAAGAATACTGGAATGGGTTGCCATTCCCTTCTCCAGTGGATCTTCCTGACACAGGGATTGAACCCATGTATCTTATGTCTCCTGCATTGTCAGGCCGGTTCTTTACCACTAGCATCACCGCTAGTGAAGGGCAATTTCAGAAATCAAGCTAACGCTGTCTGATTGTTAAACAAAACTTAAACTCTTTCCAATATTTTTTACTAAGTTCAAGGGCCAAGTGACTTTCAAAATTCGTATCACGAATTACTTTCTTGTATTCCTAGCTAAAAAGCCATTGAGCAAAAAAAAACAAACCAAGGTCATAATCTTGCAATTCTTGTTCATAAAGTCATAGAAACTAGTTACCAATTTCTCACTTCACAGTTATGAGAAAATCCAGAAACATTAGGACTGGAGCCCAATTTCCTTGACACTAAATTTGTTGTTTTACCTTGAGTAATGGGCCCCCCTGAAGACATGGCCCTCAATACGTATACACTGGGTTTCCCTGTCATCTTTCAGATTTACTGTCTGCTATCCAATGAGTTTTCAACTTTTATTTAGGTCCACATTTAGAAATAATATTTCACAACCCTCCTCAGCAACCACCTCTCCTGAAATAAAAGAAAAATAAAGAGGATTTGGGGATCACTCTTTAGAGTCTATAAGTTTCCATGGAAGTATTAACACAACCTATTAGGTCACATATAGTCAATTGTGCAGAAGAAGAAAACCTATTCAATGACATTATTTAATGGCATTTTGATGTGTGATTTGCTAGACATAGTGACGAATGCAAAGACCAAGGAGCAGAGTCGGGGAAGGCAAACAGTTTTCCTGTGATGTTTACTTCCCAGGCTTAAATGAGCTCAGCTCTTATGAATGATTTGCCTTGACACTGGAATNATTTAATGGCATTTTGATGTGTGATTTGCTAGACATAGTGACGAATGCAAAGACCAAGGAGCAGAGTCGGGGAAGGCAAACAGTTTTCCTGTGATGTTTACTTCCCAGGCTTAAATGAGCTCAGCTCTTATGAATGATTTGCCTTGACACTGGAATCCAATTTGAGTCAGGAATTACTGTGACTCTTTTCGGCTTGGGTGATTTAATCAGCAGATCTTCAATAGTGTGATATGCATGTACCGAACTGATTCCAGACTCAACAGTCTGATTTATACATACTCCTTGCAGACAACCATTTGCGGCGTGCACAGTAGCATCTGTTTGCCTGCATCTTTATACCGCCGATACCCGCCCATGGTAATGTGTCAGAGCAATCCAAGTCTACGCTTTATACCATTAAACCCAAACAAAGAGACATACGCAGGAGACCAATCGAGGGAGAGGGTTTTGGTGTCCGAGCTCTGAAAATCATCCGCTCACTTACTTAACAAATAAACGTGTGCCCTTGCAGTGTATCAAGCACTATGCTGGACCCAGAGAAGAAAGGGCAGGAGGCAAGAGAGTCAGAGAAATAAGACGTAGCTCCTACAAGCATGGGATAAAATTGTCAGGCTAAGGGATGCCCTAAACCATTAGAGCTCCCAGTCACCCCTGGAATGTGAATTTCTCTTGGCCTTGCGGTGGTATTAGGCATTACAAGTATTCACTGATGTAAAATTACGATCACTATGGTTCACAGTCTCTCCTCCCCACCCCTGCTTCTAATCCCGTCACAGATGAAATGCCCTGGGCACCCGGCCTCCCAGAAGAAGGGGTCAGCATCAGGAGGAGGCAATCACCTGCCNACCAGCAGAGACAGAGTAGGCTATGGCTGCACAGTGGGGAAGGGAGGCCTTGCCAGGGCCTCAGTTCTCCAGCCTGTGAAATGGGACTGCCCAATCTGGGCTCAGTCTGGCCACATGAGGTGAAAGTTGCTCAATTATGTCTGACTCTTTGCGACCCCATAGATATACAGTCCAAAGAATTCTCCAGGCCAGAATACTGGAGTGGGTAGCCTATCCCTTCTCCAGGGGATCTTCCCAACCCAGGAATCAAACCGGGTCTCCTGCATTGCAGGCGGATTCTTTACCAGCTGAGCTACTAAGGAAGCCCCACGGCACCCTTCTTTTATCTTTTAAATAAAAACTGTATGTGTGTGAGATGTACAACATGATGATTTGTTATACATAGTAAAATGACTACTACAGTCAAGCTAATTAACATATCACCTCCTTACACAGTTACCTCCTGGTGTCTGTGAGAGCACCTGAAATATATACTCTTAGCCAATTTCCAGTATTCAATACAGGTTTTTTTTTGGGGGGGGTGCACAGCACAGCATGTGGAATCTTAGTTCCCCCACCAGGAATTAAATCTATGCCCCCTTCAGTGGAATCGTGGAATCTTAACAACTGGACCACCAGGGAAGTCCCAATACAGCATCATCAACTATAGCCATCATGCTTACGTTAGATCTCTAGTCATTCATCCTACAGAACTGCAGGGTTGAACCCTTTGACCTGCACCTCCCCATTTCCTTTATGCCCCTGCCTCTGGCAAGCACTGTTTCACTCTGCTCCTATGAAACTGACTTTTTAAAATTCTACCTATAAGGGAGATCATGCACTATTTGTCCTTCTGTGACTGGTTTATTTCACTTAGCATAATGTCTTCCAGGTCCATTAATGTGGCAAATGGCAGGATCTCCTTTTCTAAGGCTGAATAATATTCCATTGTATATATCCCATCATTTTTCGATCCATTCATCCATGGCTCCTTTCTGTCTGCCCTCTTTTTGGTAATCCAGGCGGCAGCAGCTCTAGTTTGGTCTCAAGGTCCGGGAAAAGGAGCTGGTATGTTACAGTTAGGCTCAGAAAAAGTTAGGGATTGCTCCTGAGGTCACATAGCTAAGAGTGGTGCGAGGAGGCTGGACCAAAGCCCCCGTGACCCCACTCTGTCACACTGCCTCCCCGTCCTGGGTTGCGGGTAGGCCTCCGCGTTCATTCACTTGGGCCCTGTGACAGCACTGACACGTGTCCCAGGCACCCTCTGGCCAAAGCATGCACTCAGCATCCCCACCACATGCTCTCACGGAGGGCCAGCCGCCTGGACCCAGCAGCCCGGCCCTCTCCCCACACCCAGACACAACATCTGGGGATTTTCTTTCGGGCTGTCGTCACCCTTGCTCCTCTCTGCTCAAGCGACCATGACCCGTGTCCCATTCTCAGATTCCCTGCCTAGCCCTGTCACCTTCCATTCACCACAGTGGCCAGCCTAGTCCAACTTGTCCTCACTTGATCCTTGGGTCACAGACAGCACCCTCCTAATCTTGCACATTCTAGCCTGTCGCCCCTCCCAAATGCCGCTATGGAAATCAGCCTCTGAGGAACACCAGTAAGCCTAGCCCCTGCCCTTCCATTCTGACTTTGAATCCTTCTACCCTGACCACCTACCTGATACAGTTCCCAGCTTTTCCTATGTGCCTGTTTCTGGAGCTGTATTCTCCCCAGCTGCACACAGGAGGTGCTCAATAGATGTGTGTTGATGATACATATTTCTGGACAGTGGTTTGATTTATGTCACTAGGAACCCCTTTGACTTCCAGATTTAACCCAGAGCTCCTGGAGTCTGTGATCCTGCAGTGGGTGCTGCACGGGGTCTGGCCCTCAGTCTGCATCTTCCAAGGAGGACTCTCACAGTGGACCCTTCATCCACCCTGGAAGTGGGCCCTGTCACGCCTTTCCCCAGCCTTATGCACTGACTTCAGAGGCCAGAGGGCAAGAGGTGGTCCACCCCTAGTCTGAGTGCTGATGCTGTCAGCAGGTAAGAGATGCAGCCTGAGGCTCCCTCTGCTACCTGGACCACCATGGTGTGGGCCACATGACTCCACCAGCCCAGCTGATCAGACCAGGTGGAAAGTGGCCCAGAAATGACCAGTCTACGAGATGGTTGGTGAAAAGATGAAGAGGGCCATGAAAAGTCTGGCTTTGGAGAACTGGAACTTCAAAAGCTAGTGAGTTTAGGACTTCCCTGGAGGTCCAAAGGTTGAGAATCTGGGAACAGAGCCTTACAGGACTGAAAACACCTGCGTGTCCCCAGGATGGAGAATCCTAAGTGAAGAAACTGAGGTTCTGAGGGGGATGTGCTTCAGTTGCCCAGAGCCCAGGCTCAAGCCCTGTCGTTCTGTCCCTTTCCACCACCCCAGGCCATCCCTCTCCATCCAAATCCCCTGGGAGGGAATCACACTAAACCTTCATCCCCAGGGGACAGCCAGTTTCAGATCCTCCTCCTCTGGGCCTGAGGAGACAGCAGTTCCAACAGGTCCACCTAGGAGGGATTCTTTCACAATAGAACTGCTCGGGAGCAGGCACAAGTGCTTGGGAAGGTCTCCCCCAAGTCTCACATGCCGTCGGGGCCGTCTGGGGGTTAGGTGATGATGAGGGTGAGAGTAGAAGCAGCCCATCTGGTTTCAGACAGGCACTCCCTTCCACTCCCTGCAGGTGGCAGACAGAAAATTTTGCAGTTCCTAGGAAATTAAAAGATGCTTACTCCTTGGAAGAAAAGTTATGACCAACCTAGATAGCATATTCAAA
>SJYV01009181.1:133990-162396 GCA_006410875.1 Neotragus pygmaeus | reverse complement strand
AGAATACACAGAAGAACTATGCGACAAAGATCTTCACAACCCAGATAATCAATGGTGTGATCACTCACCTAGAGCCAGACATCCTGGAATGCGAAATCAAGTGGGCCTTAGGAAGCATCACTATGATAAAAGCTAGTGGAGGTGATGGAATTCCAGTTGAGCTATTTCAAATCCTAAAAGATGATTCTGTGCAAGTGCTGCACTCAATATGCCAGCAAATTTGGAAGACTCAGCGGTGGCCACAGGACTGGAAAATATCAGTTTTCATTCAAAACCCAAAGAAAAGCAATGTCAAAGAATGATGAAACTACGGCAGAATTGCACTCATCTCACACGCTAGCAAAGTAATGCTCAAAATCCTCCAAGCCAGGCTTCAACAGTACATGAAGTGTGAACTTCCAGATGTTCAATCTGGATTTAGAAAAGGCAGAGGAAACAGAGATCAAATATCCAACATTTGTTAGATCATAAAGAAAGCAAGAGAATTTCAGAAATAAACATCAACTTCTAGCTTATTGACTATGCCAAAGCCTTTTACTGTGTGGATCACAATAAACTGTGGAAAATTCCTAGAGAGATGGGAATCCCAGACCACCTGACCTACCTCTTGAGAAGTCTGTATGCAGGTCAGGAAGCATCAGTTAGAACTGAACATGGAACAACAGACTGGGAAGGAGTACATCAAGTATTGTACTCGAGTACATCAAGTATTGAAGGTGTACTCCCAAATTGGGAAAGGAGTACATCAAGGAATACATCAAGTATTGTCACCCTGCTTATTTAACTTATATGCAGAGTATATCATGGGAAATGCTGGGCTAGATTAACCACAAGCTGGAATCAAGATTGTGGGGAGAAATATCAATAACCTCAGATATGCAGATGATACCACCCTTATGGCAGAAAGTGAAGAGGAACTAAAGAGCCTCTTGATGAAAGTGAAAGAGGAGAGTGAAAAAGTTGACTTAAAACAACATTCAGATAACTAAAATCATGGCATCCGGTCCCATCACTTCATGGCAAATAGATGGGGAAACAGTGAAAACAGTGACAGACTTTATTTTGGGGGGCTCCCAAATCACTACAGATGGTGACTGCAAACATGAAATTAATAGATGGTTGCTCCTTGGAAGAAAAGGTATGACCAACCTAGACAGCGTATTTAAAAGCAGAGACATTACTTTGCCAAAAAAGGTCCGTCTAGTCAAAGCTATGATTTTTCCAGTAGTCATGTTTGGATATGAGAGTTGAACTATAAAGAAAGCTGAGCACTGAACAATTAATGGTTTTAAACTGTGGTGTTGCAGAAGACTTTGAGGGTCCCTTGGACTGCAAGGAGATCCAACTAGTCCATCCTCAAGGAAATCAGTCCTGAATGTTCACTGGAAGAACTGATGCTGCAGCTGAAACTCCAATACTTTGCCCACCTGGTGTGAAGAACTGACTCATTTGAAAAGACCCTGATGCTGGGAAAGATTCAAGGCAGGAGGAGAAGGGGATGACAGAGGATGAGATGGTTGGATGGCATCACTGACTCAGTGGACAGGAGTTTGAGTAAACTCCAGGAGTTGGTGATGGGCAGGGAGGCCTGGAGTTCAGCAGTCCATGGGGTCACAAAGCATCAGACACAACTGAGCGACTGAACCGAACTGAACATGACAAAAGCTTGGTAAATGACAAACAACAAAAGTACAATGATATAAAACATAATTAGGAAAATTGTGCCTTTTAAAGAAATAGCTGGTAAGATAATTTTCCTAACAGTATGCTGACCTGTTTATAATAATGTTTTTACAAGTGGAACCATTTGTTGCTTTGCTGTTATTGCTCTTTTCCTCCAACACTGAAAAATTGCTGCATGATATAGTGGATTTGTTTTAGCTTATGTTAAATACTTTGATACCTTTACTTTTCTCTCAGTTCCTTTGGAAAGGGCAAATCCATTCATAAGAGTAGTTATGATTTCACAAAACATATCTCATACTTCTGTGCTTTGGAGTGAATCCTTTAAAAAAAATGTTGAACATACACAGCTCACTCCTAGCCATCTGCAAGAGATAAATGGGTAAAACCTGGGCTTACATGGGGAACTTCTTTGGTGGTCTAGTGGCCAAGACTCTGTGCTCCCAAAGCAGGGCGCCTGGGTTCTATGCCTGCTCAAGGAACTATTAATAGTCCCCACAAGTTGCATTTAAGAGTTCGCATCCTGAAGCTGAAGATCTCACATTCTTCAACAAAGACCCAGCGCAGCCAAATGTTGATAAATGAATGAATATTTTTTTTAATTGCAGACAAATCCTATTTTTTAAAAAATAGCTTGGTTTACATGCACTGAAATTCTGAATTCTGAGCTTCTCTTTCCTGTGGGAAGCTCAGTTATAGTAAGTAGAGTGGGTGAAAGTAAGGAAAGTGAGAGCCCTTGCCTAAGAAGGGTGACTGTCTCTGGAGTGAATGATTTACATCAACTGCCTCTACGACCAGAGAAGGCAATGGCATCCCACTCCAGTACTCTTGCCTGGAAACTCCCATGAATGGAGGAGCCTCTGTCTCTTATACACATCTCTCAATAGTCTTCTCCAGCACCACCATTTNATGATTTACATCAACTGCCTCTACGACCAGAGAAGGCAATGGCATCCCACTCCAGTACTCTTGCCTGGAAACTCCCATGAATGGAGGAGCCTGGTAGGCTGCAGTCCATGGGGTCACTGAGTCAGACACGACTGAGCAACTTCACTTTCACTTTTCACTTTCATGCATTGGAGAAGGAAATGGCAACCCATTCCAGTGTTCTTGCCTGGAGAATCCCAGGGATGATTGAGCTCAATGGGCTGCCATCTGTGGGGTCGCACAGAGTCGGACATGACTGAAGCAACTTAGCAGCAGCAGCAGCCTCTACAACTGAAATTGCACTGATAATAGTTGAAATTTCCTGGTTTATTTTTTTATTGGGTTACATACACTCAACCTTTAATAAATGGCTCAAAACGTTTTTCCCCTCATATAATACTAAGAATAATAAAGTCATATCTTAACTACATGAATGGGGATCACTTGAGGATTTTAAATATGTGTTGCCTTGGGAGAAAAATACACAACCTTAAAGTTGAAATGTAAAATATTGCCTTTAAATTATTAACTATATTTTATAGAGATACTATTTCAATTTTACTTGGCTTTTGAATTTGATTGTTTAATGCTTGGAGCTATATACAGCTACTGTAAGAAATTAACTTCAGAAACAGTTTGAAAGAAAATAAANTTAAAGTTGAAATGTAAAATATTGCCTTTAAATTATTAACTATATTTTATAGAGATACTATTTCAATTTTACTTGGCTTTTGAATTTGATTGTTTAATGCTTGGAGCTATATACAGCTACTGTAAGAAATTAACTTCAGAAACAGTTTGAAAGAAAATAAAGAGAAAGAAAATGAAAACTTGGCTTTTTATAAATGAAACCCTGAAAACTCTTTCTAGTAAATTTTCTGAAACTGATCGAGTGGGTGGTCTGTTAATTGTTATATTTGTAATGTTTCAANATTAACTTCAGAAACAGTTTGAAAGAAAATAAAGAGAAAGAAAATGAAAACTTGGCTTTTTATAAATGAAACCCTGAAAACTCTTTCTAGTAAATTTTCTGAAACTGATCGAGTGGGTGGTCTGTTAATTGTTATATTTGTAATGTTTCAATAAGAAGTTACTAATCAGCAAAGTAATATGTATATAGTGCCTAATTTCAAATGGTTTTGGTATATTTTACATAAAAGTTAGATTTTCCAGATATAGCTAGTCTTTGTGATTTGGAGAGCTGGGCTGGGCAAGTAGGTTGGTCACTTCTAACTATAATTTGTTTTTATTCACTTGCTCTTCTTATGTAAGTTTTCACACACCAATTTAAATAAATGATGAAAAAGGAAAAGATCAGGTAAATACACAGGGAACATCAGAGGTATTCTTGACCAGAAACTCATTCATTAGTAAAGTGTAGTAATAATATTTCACAACTTTCTTTACAGCTAGTAGAAATAAAGCACTGTTTACATAGGTTAAAAGCATGGATGCATTCAGTCATACCAATCAAAAACACTTTTCAATCTGGTAAAATCCGAAGTAACTTCTTGTAATGTGTTAAAATAAGAAATGACCTGAATGGATGTTTTGCTTTTTGAAAGTTGTGTAGAGAGGAGCCAACCTCAATGTTAGTTTTGGAGGATATGCTTCATCATCACAGTGAATCAAGTGGTTCCAGTGCCTACAGCGCTCTCTGATGGGTGTTGCAAGGTATGATAAGCCATGAATGGAATTGGAATCTTTATTTGCTCAGGCTGTTGGATGTCTCAGTGATGAAGGATGAAGGAATATGACCGGCAGGAAAACTCAAGTGTGTGTTATTAAATAAAGTGAAAAACAAGGGCTAGGCTCAGGCATATTAACTCCACAGCAACAAGAACACATACAGTAGAGTGTAAACTTTCTTCTGCAAGATTGGGAAATGGTTATAATGGCCAGTACTTCTCAGTACTTGTGGTACACAAGACATTGACTAAGGATTCATGTCGATGTACGGCAAAGCCAATAGAGTATTGTAAAGTAAAATAAAGTAAAAAAATAAAATANCTTCTGCAAGATTGGGAAATGGTTATAATGGCCAGTACTTCTCAGTACTTGTGGTACACAAGACATTGACTAAGGATTCATGTCGATGTACGGCAAAGCCAATAGAGTATTGTAAAGTAAAATAAAGTAAAAAAATAAAATAAAATAAAATAAAACAAAACAATTATGAGGAAAAACAAAAGGGAGACAAGCAGACATACAAAACCGCATGACAGAGAAAGAAAAAGAAAAAAAAAAGAACTTTACATATCTCATGCCATCCGTTAATTCTTGATCCTCCTGACAACATTGTGTAATAATTACTGTTGTTATCACCGTGTTATGAAGAGGAAGCTGAGGCCAAGGAAAGCAAAATAAATTGGATTGAAGTCACATGCTAAGTAAATAAATGAATTAGGTTTAGAACTTAGGTCTCTGACTTCAGAGCCTGGTTTTTAAACCCCTTATTGTGGTTCGGGTTAGTGAAAGTGAAAGTCACTCAGTCGTGTCCAACTATTTGTGACTCTATGGACTGTATAGTCCATGGAATTCTCCAGACCAGAATACGGGAGTGGGTAACCTTTTGCTTCTCCAGGGGATCTTCCCAACCCAGGGGTCGAACCCAGGTCTCCCACATTGTAGGTGGATTCCTTACCAGCTGAAGCATAAGGGAAGCCCATGGTTTGGAATAAGGGGAGACTAAATGACTCCCAGTATGAGATAGGACTAGGTGTTCACTCAGTACTAACATTCTTGATCAGTTTGATTTGATTACCTACTAACAATACTATACCCTTTGGGTGACTAGTGGTAAATATGAAAGATCTGATAAGAAATACTGACTGTTATCTGTCATAAAAATGTCTACAAATAATAAATGCTAGAGAGGGCATGGAGAAAATGGAGCCCTTGTACGCTGCTGGTGAGAATGTATATTGATGCAGTCACTATGGAAAACAGTATGGGGTTCCTCAAAATAACTAAAAATAGAACTATTTGTGTTGGCCAATAAGTTCACTCTAGTTTTTTCATAATATGTAACGGAAAAACCCAGATGAAGTTTCTGGTCAACCCATTATTGTATGATCTAGCAATCTTACCTTTGGGTATATATCTGGAAAAGAAGAAAGCTCTAATTAAAAAAGCATATGCACACCGATGTTCATAGCAGCACTATTTGCAATAGTCAAGACATGGAAACAACCCAAGTGCCCATTAACAGATGATTGGTTTAAGAATATGTGATATACATGAATGTGCAAGTGTACATCCCTATGCGCACACACACATATACACACAATGGAATAGTGTGTGTGCTGAGTCACTTCAATCATGTCTGACCCTTTGCGATCCTATGGACTACAGCCCTCCAGTCTCCTCTATCCATGGGATTCTCCAGGCAAGAATACTAAAGTGGGTTGCCATGCCCTCCTCCAGGGGATCTTTTCAACTCAGGGATTGAACCTGCCTCTCTTACGTCTCCTTCATTGGCAGACAGGTTCTTTACCACTAGCACCACCTGGGAAGCCCCAGTGGAATATTACTCAGCCATAAGAATGAACCATTGCCGTTTGAAGCAACATGGATGGACCTAGAGGTTATCATACCAAGTTAAGTAAGTCAAAGTAGGACACATATTATATGATACGACTTACATGTGGAATCCAAAAATAATACAAATGAATCTATGTGCATAACAGACTCATAGACATAAAAAACTAAATTATGGTTACCAAAGGGGAAAGGGGGGGAGGAATTAACAGATTAACAGATACAAACTACACATAAAATACATAAGCAACAAAGATTTATCATATAATAAGTACATGTGTGCTCAGTGACATCTGACTATATCTGGCCCCATGGACTGTAACCTGCCAGGCTTCTCTGTCCATGGGATTTTTCAGGCAAGAATACTGGAGTGGGTGGCCATTTCCTTCCCTAGGGAATCTTCCTAATTCAGTGGTTGAACCCATGTCTCCTACATCTCCTTCACTGGCAGGAGGATTCTTTACCACTGAACCACCTGGAAAACCCCCTTATGTATAATACAGAGAACTATATTCAGTATCTTGTAATAATGTATAATGAAAAATAATCTAATTCAGGCAACTGAATCACTTGGCTGTACACCTGAAACTCACACAACATTGTAAATCAATTATACTTTCAATAGAAAACAATACATCATTGAAACGAAAGCAAAAAAAANAATGAATATTCAGGATTTATTTCTTTTAGGATTGACTGGTTGGATCTCCTTGCAGTCCAAGGGATGCTCAAGAGTCTTCCGCAACACCACAGTTCGAAAGCATCAATTCTTCAGTGCTCAGCCTTCTTTATGGTCCAACTCTCACATCCACACATGACTACTGGAAAAACCAGTGATTACAGTGAGAACACATAAATATGTAATTGCATTTAGGGCTAGCTAGGAGATTATGTTCTTGTAGTAATATCCAGCCTTAAATAACACACAAATGCTCCTTTTCCAATGCTCCCTCAGGGAAGGTAGAACTATGTATAATGTTACCTTTTATAAAGAATCTATTGGTTCTTTATTCAGAAGCTGAGGTTTAAATTCTTGACTTTCAAGGAACACTGTATATAGAACTCCCCCTCGGTGAGCCTCTAATGCTAAAGAGCATTGGCTTCCAAATTTGGCTGCATGTTTGAATCACCTGGGGAGATTTATAAAAATGCAATTGGGCCTGGGAATTTATGTTTTCCAAAAGTTCTCCAAGTAATTTTGTTGCTCAGCAAGGTTTGAGGTCTCCTGTTGAAATTGCTTGAATATTAGCTAAGTTGACTTTTGTGCCTTTAGAAGGTAGTCAGTAGGTGGATAGCAGTTATTGAGCATGAATGCTGTGCCAATCCTCATGACCTTTTTATAGCTGAGGTAGTTTGTCTAGGTTTGTGAGTGGCAGAGTTTGAGCTCAAAACAAGACTCTGAGTGCTTATTCTTATGGAACTTTTCAACAAAGGTTGATTAAGGCACAGAAAACAATAAGGAACAGGCTCAAGTTAAGAATTTACTCTTTCATTCTTATATCTTAATCAATCAGTTTCTTCATCATAAAATGGAAATGATATCTTTGTCGGATATTTTTTACTTGAATTTTTTCTAAAACGGTTTTACTCTTAGAGAGGTTTTGCGAATCTAGCACAGAGGCTTTCTATACACCCTTCACCCAGCTTCCTATAATGTCAACATCTTATGTAATGTAATATCTAGCATAAACATTTTATAGAACCATGGTATATTTATCAAAACTAAGAAATTAACATTTTGGATTCCCCAGTTTTTCCATTAATAAATTATTTTGTTCCAGTGTTCAGTCCACTGTATTACACTGCATTTAGTCCTCATTTCTCTGCCAGTGTAATAGATTCTTGGCTTTCCTTATCTTTCATGACTTTGACACTTTTAAAACCCAGTGACCAGGTATTTTTAGAATGTCCTTCATTTTGGGTTTATTCGATTTTTTTTCAATGATTAGACCAATGTTATGAATTTGGGTTAAGTAAACCACCAACCACCACACCACAGAAGTGACACAACCCTTCTCTTGGCATTGCAATAGGGCTTTTATAAGATTTTTGATAGTGGATTCCATGTGTTCCCTCCCAGTGGAAGCATTTAAGCAAGAGCTAGATGATTGTTGGCAATGCTAAAGAAATCCCTGTATTAGACAAAATCTTTAAAACCCTTTTCAACTCTAAAAGTCAAAAACTAGTAAGTGAGTAAAAGAAAAGTCACACATACAAGACAAATATGAGATCTGGTTAGAGAGCAAAGAATAGAAAGTATCAACTTTCCAAATACTGACCTCCATCCTGTTTTCCTACATGGTGGCTGAATTCAGAATGTGACATCTTCATTATACTGGGGACGTTTCCCAACATTGTAGCCCCAAAGAGGCATCTGTGAGTGTTTGCTCTGGGTAATTGAAGCCACTGGGTTGCTTTTGTGGTTTTCCTCTGTGTTACTGAAAATTAAATTGATGTGTAGTTAATTAGAAAGCAATCTAATTTGAAAGAAAGCAGTGACCTGACTCTTAACTATAACTCTGTGGTTTGGATATGTTAAATAACCTTTTATTGCCTTAATTTCTCTAACTGTGAGTTGTAATTATTACTGACATATATTGACTTATATCGAACTTAGAATATATCTCCAGGAATATAATACCTAACCTTTCAACCTTGGGATGAAACACGATAAGAGTTAATTCTGTATTTCACATATGTCTTATAAAGGTGCTTCATTACAGTATATAATTTTAAAAAAGAAGACACCAAGCAAACTAGAAAAGTGGAGGAACAACTGTAATGTTGCAAATGCTGTCTTGGAACTCTGAATCTGCATAACTTGGAAAGGCTAGGGTGCCTGGAAATGGCCTTGGAAATGAGAATGCCTGGTTTAGTGCCAAGGCTCCAGCTACCTACCACATGTATGACCCCCCAACAAATCATTTAACATTACCATTTGGCTTCTGTTCTGTTAGAGAATAAGACACAATTTTTAAGACTAGTTTCTAATTTCTGTAGTTCTTTGATTTTGAGAGGAGAGTCATCCTTCATGTCTTATAAAACCATTGATTCTGTATGCTAATATACTGTTTGTAAATATGTTGTGCTGCTATTTATTTGAAAATTCGGGAAATGCTTGCTTCTACATTTTTCCAGCTTGGCAAAAAACAAAAAAAAACTTGTAAATGTCTCACAGTATTTAATCATTTCTTTGAAAAATTGATACATTTTTGTTTCTGTATTTCATAACTAGATAAAACCACTGCTTCAATCCCAATGGAGAGAATAGTTTCATTATGAGATCTGAATATTTGAAATAGAAAATTACCTCATAAATGAATACATATACAATCTAATGAATAAAGTGTCTATCTGCCCAAGATGTTCCAAGTNTATTTCATAACTAGATAAAACCACTGCTTCAATCCCAATGGAGAGAATAGTTTCATTATGAGATCTGAATATTTGAAATAGAAAATTACCTCATAAATGAATACATATACAATCTAATGAATAAAGTGTCTATCTGCCCAAGATGTTCCAAGTTATTTTACTGGCAAGAAAATTGTAAAGTGTTTGGAAAAACAGTTTCATTGTGATAAGTGTAATCAACACATTTCCTGTACTCTAGTTGCAGACCTGTTCATAAACAACGTTAAAAGAAAAATAGAGTGACATAATGTCTGGGAAAGAATTTTCTAATAGAAACAGACTCAAGTCCAGGGGTTGTGGTTTTGCAAGTACACAATTCCTTCTGGGAGGCCCTCTTGACAGATTTGCCCTCATCTGAAAAGGAGTGTCACTGAGCTTGACACAGAGGTGGTTCCCACCAGTGTGGTCTGGCTCATTCTGTTATCCTTGCTGACCGAAGAGAGAGGAGCAAATAACCCAAACTCCAAACCAGCTCCTTTCTTCTGGAATTTTTGCCAATTCTAACTAACCCTTTAAGGTCCAAGGTGAGATAACTTTTGAGAGTCTTCCATGACACCTTCAGTGAATTATGCTGAGAGGCAAACGGGGCTTTGTGATGGGTCTGATGTGTCTTGAATAAGCACACATGTCACTTCAATTAGATCCTAGCCTGGGACCAATCCCAAGTTGAAAGTTCATTTCAACTTGGGAATCAAGCTCTTTATTAATGATTTTCCAGAATGGTTTTGATGGCTTATAATGAACCATGTTCAAATAAACTGTGGATTGCTTTGATAAATACTTCCAAAGTCAGAATATTTATAATCAACATAGAAAATAGCAAAATCAAACACTTTTTAACGATGTCTCTAAAGTATGTCAGCACACTGACTATATGGATACTATACTTTATACTCAGCTGTGTGGTAAATGTTTAACAATTGGCCCTCTGGAGAAAGGCTGTGATTTTTTTATAGTGTTTGCCCATGTCCATGGTGTCAGTATTCCCACCATGGCCAACTGCAAGCTCTCCAAGATTCCTGTGTGTGGAGCTAGGGGGAGAGGTGCACAGTCAGAGGTGCACAGCTCCCTCGAAAGCTGAGATGAGCAAGCTCTAGCCCAGTTCTGACTGTACCCAGGGCATGAATGAAGAGGAAGACCGGGTGGCAAACTCAGGCCATAAACACACAGGAAAATGCCTGCTCCCAAGAACAGTCAGGCAAACCCAGCAATTTCACAGACATACCCGTCTACTTCAGAACATTAACAATAACATCCTGTACAAAAGTGATTAGGATTGAGATGGTATTCCTTTTTGCCAAGGCTTTTTACTACTGTTTTTAAAATTGGACCCCTATGGAGTGTGAAATTTTGTTGCAAAATTTTGATTCAGTTGACATATGGAAGGGCTCTCTCTGCCTGGAATTGGAGAGTGGTTTCGGACAGCTGGGGCTTCCCAGGTGACACTAGTGGTAAAGAACTCCCCTGCCAGTGAAGAAGGTGCAAGAGACGCGGGTTTTTACCTGGCTTGGGAAGATCTCCTCGGGTGGACACAGCAACCCACTTCAGTATTCTTGCCTGGAGAATCCCATGGATCGAGAAGCCTGGCAGGCTACAGTCCATAGGGTCGCAAAGAGTTGGACACGACTGAAGCAACAGCATGCATGCACACTTGGACAGTTTGGTAAGGCCACACAGGAGAAACCGCATGGGAAGAGTGAGTGTCCTGTTTTCCACACCTGAAGACGGTTACGCAGATCTTAACCTATTCAGTTTCTTATAACTTTGAACAGAAGAAATTTGAGAGCTAGAACTTTGCTCCTATGGTCTGTGCAGTGTGACCTGGGTACGTTTTGTGGTAATCTTTAGTCAAATTCTTTTTCTTGGATTAATTCTTATTCTGTTCTTTTTTTATTTGAGTATAATTGCTTTACAATGTTGTCTTAGTTTCTGCTATGCAACAACGTGAATCAGCTATATATATATATATTCCCTCCCTCTTGTACCTCCCTCCTACTGCCCCCCTGCATCATCATCCTTCTAGGTCATCACAGGGCACCAGGCTATGCTATACAGCAGCTTCCCACTAGCTATCCAGTTTACATGTGTTGGTATATACATGTCACTGCTACTCTCTCACTTCATTCCACCCTCCGTTGGTCCCCACGCTACCCTGTGTACACATCTGTTCTCTATGTCTGTGTCTCTATTCTTGCCCTGCAAAAAAGTACAAATCCTTTTTCTTATTTTTGGGTCCTAATTATGTCTTATTTCTATATGCATAAGTAAAGAACCACTGAAACTTTTCTTCTAGCATTTGACAGGACAAAGACTCTAAAGATAAACTTGATGGATGGTGACTTAATAGTCTTATTTATGAACATAGTCATTGAAGTGTTTTATGATGTTTCCTATAATCAAAACACATATAAGCCTCTTACCTCCTTTGAATGCTGCAATTTCTTAAATGTCTGCTTAAAATACCCCTTCCTTAGGCTAAGGACTTCCCTNGGGCTTGTTCGTCTCCCTCCCCGGCCCCGTCTCCCCCACCTTGCACGGTCACGGCCACCTTGGCGGAGAACATGGGCGCGCTTTCCACGGGAATGCGCATGGTGCCGGAGCACTGGTAGCGCCCGCTGTCGCTGGCGCGGGCCTGGGGTACCGTGTAGTTGGCGCTGGAGTGGAAGTAGCGCACGGGTTGGCCATCGTGGTAGTAGTGAAGTTTGTAGACGATCTTATCGTACCAACCGCGACAGCGCATGACCAGCGGCTCGCCCTCGAACACCGCAGCATAGGGCACTTGCAGGATCAGCCAGTCTACGACAGTCAGCACAAACAGCCTGATTCCAAGAGAAAGTCCAGCCCTTGGGGTGACCCATTCTTCTCCACCTCCTTGCTCCCTTCTTTCTTCCCCTTTTCCCCCACCATTTCCCTTCTCCCTTACTGGACACCCCAGGAGCCTCAGATGGTGAGTGGCAAGGGCAAGGGGAAGGCCAACCTTAGGTAGTGATGGCTGAGACTTGGTTCCAGCCTCAAAGAGTAGTGTCCATCAGAATCCAGTTTAAACGCCTTAAGATGGCATCAAGGCCTTCCTGACCTGGCCGCTGCTTACCTTTTCAGCACCATCTCAGGATTCTCCCCTGCCCCATGTCTCCTTTTCCTTTTCCACCTTACAATGCAAGCTAAGTCCATCTATACTGTACTGCTGGGAGAACTGGCACTGCCCAGAGCCTTAGTACCTGCCAGGAAGACCTCTTCACCTACTTTAGTTGAGGCCTACTTATCCTGCAGGTCTGAACTTCGATCTTATCTCCTCCAGAAAACATACCTGAGGGCCTCCCACCCCCGAGGACAGCCTTAGGCACCTTCTGCAGTACCCTTATTTACCTGATCATCATAATAGCTCACATTTACACAGCCCTACTACTACTACTAAGTCGCTTCAGTCGTGTCTGACTCTGTGCGACCCCATAGACGGCAGCCTACGAGGCTCCCCCGTCCCTGGGATTCTCCAGGCAAGAACACTGGAGTGGGTTGCCGTTTCCTTCTCCAAAGCATGAAAGTGAAAGTGAAGTCGCTCAGTCGTGTCCAACTCTTAGCGACCCCATGGACTGCAACCCACCAGGCTCCTCCGTCCATGGGATTTTCCAGGCAAGAGTGCTGGAGCCCTAGTGTCTGCTAAATGCCACTTTAGGTGTTTTACATGGAGAAAAAATTCTGCAAGTAATAGCCACAATCTCTATGGTACTCTCAGTTCTGCAAGCAGTAACAACCGTCTATCATATTCAGTATCTTATCTGTGCTTGATGTCAGTTTCCAAACAAGAAACCACAGGGTGTGGATGAGAGTTGGACCATAAAGAAGGCTGAGCAACGAAGAATTGATTCTTTCAAATTGTGTTGGAGAAGACTCTTGAGAGTCCTTAGGACTGCAAGGAGATCAAACCAGTCAATCCTAAAAGAAATCAACCCTGAATATTCATTGGAAGGACGGCTGCTGAAGTTGAAGCTCCAATACTTTGGCCACCTAATTTGAAGAGCTGTCTCATTAGAAAAGACCTTGATTGTGGGAAAGATTAAGGGCAAGAGGAGAAGCTGGAGGCAGAGGATGAGACGGTAAGATAGCACTACTGACTCAATAGACATGAGTTTGAGCAAACTCTGGGAGATAGTGAAGGACAGGGAAGCCTGGCGTGCTGCAGTCCCATGGGGTTGCAAGTAGTCCAATGTGACTTAAAGACTGAAGAACAAATGGGTAAACGCTAATCTAAACATTGAGTGATAACCTTTTAAATTCTGAATACAGAATATAGCCTGCCAGGCTAAAATGACAAAATATTCCCTACAAAGTAGCCAATCCTATGCCCTAATGAACAAATTACTGTTACTTCTCTTATTCTGTTTGGAAGCTCTTTATGTCTTCCTGGGAAATTAGTTTCTTAATTGACGTGTGTGTNAAGGTGGGGACTCTGTCTTTTTTGTTTTATTTGGTACACATCCCTGTACCATTGGATGTGTCTGCTTTTAACTCAGTCCATATAGAATTATACATGGTATTATACTTCCTGGTGTACTTCCAGACTGATGTACTTCCATACTTCTGGACTTCCCTGGTGGCTCAGAAAGTAAAGTGTCTGCCTACAATGTGGGAGACCCAGATTCAATCCCTAGGTCAGAAATATCCCCTGAAGAAGGAATTGGCAACCCACTCCAGTACTCTTGCCTGGAAAATCCCATTGATGGAGGATCCTGGTAGGCTAGAGTCCATGGGATTGCAAAGAGTTGGACATGACTGAGGGACTTCAGTTTCATATGGTTATTGTAAGATTAACCTAGCCCTTACATAGGAATAACAGTTAAACAACTGACTGTTGAATCAATCATTTTTATGGCATGGCTTGGAAATCTGTACTCTAAAAACTTGGAAAGTAGAGTGGTTTGGGGAAATAGTATTATGTTTAATTAAATTTTTATTTATTTATTTGACTGCATTGGGTCCTAGTTGCAGCACACAAGATCTTCTTGCTTCATGTGGGATCTTCCATTGGCAACGCACAGCCTCTCTAGCTGTGATGCACAGGCTCAGGCGCTCTGAGGCATGTGGGATCTTATTCCCCCTACCAGGCTTCCAGGGATCTAACCTGTGTCCCCTGCATTGGCACGTGGATTCCCAACCACTGTTATCACCTGGGAAGTCCCCTAAAATGCATCTGAAGTTTAGTCACTTGTCTGATGTCATCAGGCTCCTGAGCGGGACTGAGCTGCAGCCTGCTGCCTCCAGACTCTCCATCTGACTCACTCACAGGGTGAGCTCTGGCCCAGGTCCCTGAGATTTGCTCTGCGAGGGGCTTGGGCTCCCAGAGTACCTGCCTGGAGCCCTGCTCATGGTCAGTGGGGCCCTGGACCCACCCACTCACTTCCTTGGAGGACCTGTAGACCCTCTGGGGTGAGACTGGGGCTGAGTCCCTAGGGGTCTGCCTTTAAAATGTAGGAGCAGTCTGAGGGGTTATTATGAAAACAGAAAAACAAAAAAACAAAACTGAAGTTTGAATTCTGAGGAGGTCTTGGCCAAGGAAATTGTGTGTCCTTCGAGCCTTGGGTGATCAAATCAGAGTAAGATTTGGATTGTTTGGATTCTCATCTTTCATTTTCACATTCAAAAAGTTTTCAGGGCAAGAAAAAAAAAAAAAAAAAAAAAACCTTCCTGAATAGGACTGGTACCAGTTCCTGCAGGTCTGCATTTAAAATGTAGCAGCAGTTGTTTTATTGTAGAAAAGAAGTTAAAGTTGCTGTTGGATGATTCCTGCTGTAATTTGGATTCCGTTCTTTCATTTTCATGTTTGGAAGGTGTTCAGTCCTAGTAAAAAAGCCTTGCTTCCTGGATGGGACTGGGAATGTTGTAGAGACTGATGGATGCCACGTTGGCATTAATTTTCTATCTAGTACTATTTTGGAAGAAGTATCTGGAAAATGTACGAGAATCTAGAATCTTTTTTTTTTTTTTTTACCAAGAATCTATTTTTTGTTGCAATATGTACATCATATACATTATCATATACATACATTAATATATTTTTTTTACCAAGAATCTATATTTTGTTGCAATATGTACATCATTAATCATGAATAACCATCTGGAAAACTGCCTAAGAAAAATGTACCCTTTTTTTATGACATAGATTCCTCTTTTCCATTCCTGCATAGAGATAAAAGTATTTTAGTTCAGTCAAGTTNAATCTATATTTTGTTGCAATATGTACATCATTAATCATGAATAACCATCTGGAAAACTGCCTAAGAAAAATGTACCCTTTTTTTATGACATAGATTCCTCTTTTCCATTCCTGCATAGAGATAAAAGTATTTTAGTTCAGTCAAGTTTTAGAATTCCAGTATTAGTTGTTTTTCTTTATGAAACATGTAAATGAGTTAAGCTGAGTTTTAGGCAAAAAGCCTTAGCAGTTAGTGCCTTCTTCACGGGATTGCTTTTTAGAATTTTTTAGTGTAACTATTCTTTAAAGTTTGCTGCCGAAGACTGTGAGGACCTAGTCAGATTTATTGATTTATGTTTATTCAGTTTGTATTTTTGATTTGGTATTTAAACTACAGATCTTTGCTGTGTTGTCTTTGTCTCATGTTTACAAAATATGTTCCCAATTTGGAGCAGCCCCATTAATCTGCTTTTGTATACTGTACCTTTTACATTTGCAGGTGTATTTGTCAAGCCTTGAGGGAGAAGATAACGATCTTGGTGACGCATCAGTGGCAGTACCTAAAAGCTGCAAGTTGGATTCTGATATTGAAAGGTGTAAGTAATTTCTAGATGCCTGTGGAACTTGCTAGCACCCAGATGTGCTGAAAGCCAGGCCTCTCAGCAGGTCACTCTCCTTGGGTTCATGGTAAACACCTTCTTCTCCCTCAGTTTTGCAGCTGCTTCTTCTTAAAGGTGGTGTTCATGCCTTTGATAATGAATCCAAAAACCTGTAGGAATGTCACTACTATACTTTGAGCCACATAAACCCTAAAGTATATAAAAGTGCTACCACAGGGTTACTGAGTCATCACTGTTCTTGTGAAATTTGTTAAGGATAATGATGCTATTTTATACAGAACTTTTTGTTTTCCCCTTCCAGGATTTAAGTTAAAATATATTATTAGGAAATTAGAGATACTAAGACNCATCCCCTGGGTGGGAATGATCATTTAAATGTCAGCTTCACAAATCTTTTGAACACTTTCTCCTTTTCTCCTGTCTCCTTCCCACCTTTTGTCTCTTTCTCCTTTCTTTCCTCCCTCTCTCCTCCCCCCATAACCCTCTCCTTAACCTCTTTTCGGAATGAGGAGAATCAATCCAGAAAATGAATTACAATTGAAATACAAATACAGGAAATTCCAGGCTTAAGCTTCATATGGCAGAGTGAACTTGGCCATCCATGTGCTGCATTTTATATTTTTCTCATGTACTATGTTAGGATAAGGTAACCAGATGTCCTGCATTAGGGAAGACAGTGTCTTAGGTTTCAGCTTTTTTTTTTTTTTTCCCCCTTGACAATGTTTCTGCTCAAGAATTTCTAACAGGCCATTTTTGCTGAGTTTCTTATTTTGATTCCAGAAATACTAAAAGCCTCCCTGGCCAAAAGCATCTTTTGGAGTTCTGGAAAGGGGACGTTTGGTCTAAGGTGAGCTCCTACAGGGCTCCAGAGCAGCAGAAAACAGAATAGTTCAACAATAGGATTTGTCCCTCTGATGACCAAATGCCGCTTCTTGTCTTGTGGCAGAGAATACAGCCCTTGTAGCAGTGGGCCAGGAATTTGTTCTCTAGAGGAGGGAAGTAAAGATCCTTTGCTTGAATGACTTAGGGCAGATAGCAATGGTAGGCCAGAGAAGGGGAAGGCTAGAAGGAGGAAGAAGCTGCCTAAAGGAGGGGTGAAGGAGGGGCTTTCCAGGTGGCTCCAGGGTAAAGAATCCCCCTGCAATGCAGGAGCCACAGGAGACACGAGTTCGATCCCTGGGTTGAGAAGATCCTCTGCAGGAGGAAATGGTAACCCACTCCAGTATTCTTACCTGGAGAATCCCATGGACAGAGGAGCCTGGAGGGCTACCATCCATAGGATCGCATAGAGTCAGACACAACTGATTGACTGAGCACGGACTCACTGGGTGAAGGAAGGAGGAAAAGCAAGAGGCATTTCTGACTGACCCTTGATTCTCAGAAACCCCTCCCCCATTAGCCAATCTTCCTATTATTCATCCTTCCCCTTTAAAAAAACTGATTGGCTTTTTCTGCACTGTTTAAATTTGCTGATCAATAGAGCAGTTATTTCTTTAATTTCCATAAAGAATTTCCTAACAAAAGCAGAAGATATTAAGAAGAGATGGCAAGAATACACAGAAGAACTATACAAAAAAGATTGTCATGATCCAGATAGTCATGGTGGTGTGATAACTCACCAAGAGCCAGACATCCTGGAATGTGAAGTCAAGGGGGCCTTAGGAAGCATAGCAACGAACAAAGCTAGTGGAGGTGATGGAATTCCAGTTGAGCTATTTCAAATCCTAAAAGATGATGCTGTGAAAGTGCCATGCTTAATATGCCAGCAAATTTGGAAAATTCAGCAGTGGCCACAGGACTGGAAAAGGTCAGTTTTCATTCCAGTTCCAAAGAAAGGCGATGCCAAAGAATGCTCAAACTACTGCACAATTGCCCTCATCTCACATGCTAGTAAAGTAATGCTTAAAATTCTTCAAGCCAGGCTTCAGCAATATGTGGACCGTAAACTTCTAGGTGTTCAAGCTGGTTTTAGAAAAGGCAGAGGAACCAGAGATCAAATTGCTGACATCCATTGGATTATTGGAAAAGCAAGAGAATTCCAGAAAAACATCTATGTCTGGTTTGTTGACTATGCCAAAGCCTTTGACTGTGTGGAGCACAATAAACTGTGGAAAATTCTTAAAGAGATGGAAATACCAGACCACCTGACCTGCCTCTTGAGAAATCTGTATGCAGGGCAGTAAGCAACAATTAGGGCTGGACATGGAACAACAGACTGTTTCCTAATCGGAAAAGGAGTGCATCAAGACAATATTGTCACCCTGTTTATTTAACTTATATGCAGAGTACAACATGAGAAATGCTGGGCTGAATGAAGGACAAGTTGGAATCAAGATTGCCGGGAGAAATATCAATAACCTCAGATATGCAGATGACACCACCCTTATGGCAAAAAGTGAAGAAGAACTAAAGAGCCTCTTGGTATAAGTGAAAGAAGAGAGTGAAAAAGTTGACTTAAAGCTCAACATTCAGAAAACTAAGATCATAGCATCTGGTCCCATCACTTCATGGCAAATAGATGGGGAAACAATGAAAACAGTGGCAGACTTTATTTTGGGGGGCTCTAAAATCACTGCAGATGGTGACTGCAGCCATGAAATTAAAAGCTGTATAGTCCTTGGAAGGAAAATTATGACCAACCTAGACAGCATATTAAAAAAACAGAGACATTACTTGCCAACAAAGGTCTGTTAGTCAAGGCTATAGTTTTTCCAGTAGTCAGGTATGGATGTGAGAGTTGGACTATAAAGAAAGCTGAGCACCAAAAAATTGATGCTTTTGAGCTGTGGTGTTGGAGAAGACTCTTGAGAGTCCCTTGGACTGCAAGGAGGTCCAACCAGTCCATCCTAAAGGAGATCAGTCCTGGGTGTTCACTGGAAGGACTAATGTTGAAGCTGAAACTCCAATCCTTTGGGCATAAGATGCAAAGAACTGACTCATTTGAAAAGACCCTGATACTGGCAAAGATTGAGGGCCGGAGGAGAAAGGGACAACAGAGGATGAGATGGTTGGATGGCATTCCCAACTCAATGGATATGAGTTTGGGTTAACTCTGGGACTTGCTGATGGACAGGGAGGCCCGGCGTGCTGTCGTCCAAGGGATCGCAAAGAGTCGGACACGACTGAGCAACTGAACTGAACTGAGAGCAGTTATTTCTTTAATTTCCACAAAGAAGTGAAAAACCTATCCATCTGACCTGACTATGTTCTTTGATGTTGTTCATTGGCTGATTTTACACATCCCTCCTAAGATGGATTTCTTCACCAAGACTATGACTAGCATGGCAGTGAGCACACATCCTACACTATGCTGGCAATCTCTGTATTTGAAATCACACCTAAACACGTGTTCAATTCAGTTCAGTCACTCATTCATGTCCGATTCTTTGTGACCCCATGGGCTACAACACACCAGGCGTCCCTATCCATCACCAGCTCCCGGAGCTGACTCAAACTCATGTCCATTGAGTTGGTGATGCCATCTGACCATCTCATCCTCTGTCATTCCCTTCTCCTCCTGCCTTCAATCTTTCCCAGCATCAGGGTCTTTTCCAATGAGTCATTTCTTCACATCAGGTGGGCAAAATATTGGAGTTTCAGCTTCAGCATCAGTCCTTCCAAGGAATATTTAGGACTGATTTCCTTTAGGATGGACTGTTTGGATCTCCTTGCAGTCCAAAGGACTCTCAAGAGTCTTCTCCAACACCCCAGTTCAAAAGCATTAATTCTTCGTGATTTGACAAAACTGCCAGGAGGTACCACATTAGACTGGTCAGAAAGACCATCATTAAAATGTCTATACATAACAAATGCTAGAGAGGATATGGAGAAAAAGGAACCCTCCTACCCTGTTGGTGGGAACGGAAGTTGGTGCAGCCACTATGGAAAAAAATATGACGGTTTTGCAGAAAACTAAAAATAGAATTGCCGTATGATCCAGCAATCCCTCTCCTGGGCATATACCCAGACAAAACTATAATTCAAGAAGATAAGTGCACCACTGTGTTCATAGCAACACTATTCACAGTAGTCAAAACATGGAAACAACCTAAATGTCCATAAACAGATGAATGGGTAAAGAAGATTTAGTACGTATCTATACAGTGAAATACTACTCAGCCATACAAAAGGAAAAAAATAATGACATTTGCAGCAACATGGATGCAATTAGAGATTATCATACTGAGTGCAGTGAGTCAGAAAGAGAAAGACAAATACCGTATGCTATCGCTTACAAGTGGAATCTAAAATATGGCACAAATTAACCTGTCTTCAAAACAGAAGCAGACTCACAGACACAGAGAGCAGATTTGTGGTTGCCAAAGGGGAGAGGGGGGAAAGGAAAAGTGATGGACAGGGAATTGGGGGTTGGTGGATGCACAGTATTACATTTAGAATAGATAAACAATGAGGTCCTCCTGTATAGCACAGGGAACTATATCCAATCTCCTGGGGTAAACAGTAGTGGAAAAGAATATAAAAAATAATACATGCAAGTATAAAACTGAGTCACTTTGCTTTATAACACAGATCGGTACAACATTGTAAATCAGCTACACTTCAACAAAAATGTATACATGTGTATGGTGATTTGATGCTAGTGAGGGAACTCGAGATTCATATTTGTGCATCATACAGTCAGGTAAATCCAGTAGAGTCAAAGCCTATATTGTAATCCTGGAATATGGGAGGTTTCCGTGAGCTAACTCACTCTTGTATTTCTAGATTGACCTCTTGTCATTACCTGCCATTCCTCAACATTTTCTCCTAACAGTATAGCTTGATCATCAACTGTGAGGATGTGGCTTCCTGTTTTTCTGTTTCTGCAGATTTTCCTTTTTGCTAGAATGTACTATGCTCAGTGTCCCTTTTTTTTCCACATCTGCTTGAAATATATGCACCTTTTCATAATGAGGAAGATAAAGTATGATTTCTACTAAAACTAGATAAGAGTATGTTGAGTATTATTTAGTACAAAGGCAAAAAAAAAAAGGAGATAGAAAATTTTTGAAAAAGAGTGGCAATGGGATGTGTATGTGCTAAGTCTCTTCAGTCATATCTGTCTCTTTGCAGCTTTTGAATTATAGTCTGCCAGGCTCCTCTGTCCATAGGAATCCCCAGGCAAGAATACTGGAGTGGGTTGCCATGCCCTCCTCCAGGGGATCTTCCTAACCCAGGGATTGAACCCGAGTCTCTTTTGGTTCCTTCATTGGTTCTTTACCACTAATGTCACCTAGGAAGTCTCCAGTAATGGGGTAGTAGTAGTAAATAGCCTGCTAGGTATCAATCAGATTATCAGGTATTAAAGTGGAAATTAAATGAATACAGTTAAATCAGTTAATTAAAGTGAATTTTACAAAGGCTTAGCAAAGTAGAGGTAAATAAACAAAGAGACAATGATCATGGATAACAAGACTAAGTCATAAAAAAAAATATTGTGAATTCTCCCCAAATTAGTATCTAAATACTATTGATATTATAACTTCAAAATTATTTTTCATGCAGATTAACAGATTAAATCTTATATAAAAGACAATATATCTCAGAATAGGCATTTTTTAAAGGAGAAAACAAGACAGGCACTGCCTTATCTATACCAAAACATATAAAAAGAGTTAATTGTAATTAAAACAGTGTGGAGTTAGACAAATGAATTAGTGGGATTTCAAACTCTAAAATGATGATGCTGTTAAAGTGCTGTACTCAGTATGCCATAAAACTGAAAACTCAGCAGTGGCCACAGGACTGGAAAAGGTCAGTTTTCATTCCAATCCCAAAGAAAGGCAATGCCAAAGGATGCTCAGACTACCACACAGTTGCATTCATCTCACATGATAGTAAAGTAATGCTCTAAATTCTTCAAGCCAGGCTTCTACAGTATGTGAACCGTTAACTCCCTGATGTTCAAGCTGGATTTAGAAAAGGCAGAGGAACCAGAACAAATTGCCAAGATCCATTGGATCATCGAAAAAGCAAGAGTTCCAGAAAAACATTTACTTCTGCTTTATTGACTATGCCAAAGCCTTTGACAGTGTGAAGCACAACAAACTATGGAAAATTCTGAAAGAGATGGAAATACCAGACCACCTGATCTGCCTCTTGAGAAATCTGTATGCAGGTCAGGAAGCAACAGTTAGCAATGGACATGGAACAACAGACTGGTTCGAAATCGGGAAAGGAATGTGTCAAGGCAATACTGTCACCCTGCTTATTTAACTTGTATGCAGAGTCCTTCATGAGAAATGCTGGGCTAGATGAAGCACAAGCTAGAATCAAGATTGCCAGGAGAAATATCAATAACCTCAGATATACAGATGACACCACCCTTATGGCAGAAAGCAAGGAAGAACTAAAGAGCCTCTTGGTGTAAGTGAAAGAGGAGTGTGAAAAAGTTGTTTAAAGCTCAACATTCAGAAAACTAAAATCATCCCATCACTTCATGGCAAATAAATGGGGAAACAATTGAAACAGTGAGAGACTTTATTTTTTTGAGTTCTGAAATCACTACAGATGGTGACTGCAGCCATGTTTTGGATTTTTGGCTTTTAGGGCATGGGGAATCTTAGTTCTCCAACCAGAGATTGAACCAGCATCCCTGTGTTAGAAGGCAAAGTGTTTACCACTGAAATTCTAGGGAAAACTCTATATTTTACATTTTAAAAACTCCTTAATTTAAATAAGAGAAAAAGTGCCAGGTATATAACAGTCAATGTATAGAAAAAGCAGTACAGATAGGTTACTCTATGTAAAGACAAATGTTTTCCTTTATTAATAATCAAGAGCAATGCAAAAGTTAAGTGCCACTTTTTAACCACCAATTGGGCAAGATTTAAATATTTGCCAAGTGCATATTTGGGCCAGTGTGTGGGAAATAAACACATCCAGCACAGCTGAGAGCCACGTAGATTCATCTATTACTATTTAAAATGCTCGTAAGCTTTGAGCTACCAGTATGCTTCTCAGTAGACATCAGAGAAATGAGCACAAGGAAGCCTCTGCAGGGACTTCCCTGGTGGTCCAGTGGCTAAGACTACGCTCCCAATGCCAGGGGCATGAGTTCGATCCCTGGTCAGGGAACTAGATCCCACGTGCCATAATTAAGATCCTGTTTGCTGCTACCAAGATCCTGAATGCTGAAACTAAAATAATCCTGTGTCCCAAAACTTAATACTGGTGGAGCAGAAAAAAGAAAAAAAGTTTAAAAAAAGAAGCCTCTGCAAATTTATTCACTGAACCATTTGAACAATTGAGAAATGGCTTTGGTTTTATCAGTAAGGGAGTGTCTAAACAGAAAGAAATTGTAGAGTAATGTAGACATGCAATTACAGCTATGATATAGTTGATGAAAAGAGTACATTTAGGAATAAATAATCTGTAATATTTGTTGAAAATGAATGTATATTCTCTATGATTTTATATTTGTATGCAAATGTATAGGAAAAAAATATGGAAGGATTCAAACCAAACTGTTAACAGTGGCTGTTTTAGCATATGTACCATGGATTGGAAAGGTATATGGTCAAAAGGGATTTCAGCTTCATCAGTTGTTAGCAGAACTCTGATTTATGTTGCCGAAAATGTTATGACCTCTCTTATTTGTCAGTGGGCCCACTGTTTAATTTGGGGAGTGCTCAATGCACCTGTGAGAGAGTTGCATCATGTTGTATTTACTGGAATATTTAGTATTTGATACACAAAATAGTAGGGTCTTCCCAGGTGGCTCAGTGGTTAAGAATCTGCCTGCAATGCAGGAGACTCCAGTTCTGTCCCTGGGTCTGGAAGATCACCTGGAGGAGAATGTGGTGACCCACTCCAGTATTCTTGCCTGGAGAATCCCATGGTCAGAGGAGCCTAGCAAGCTACAGTTCATAGGGTCACAGAGTTGGACACAACTGAACTGACTGAGCTCGCATGCACACAAAATAGTATCATGTGATATGTGTATGTTCATATCTGTATATTCATTATAAATTATATCAGAACCAGATTATATATGACGTTCAGTTCAGTTCAGTCACTCAGTTGTGTCTGACTTTTTGAGACCCCATGAATCACAGCACGCCAGGCCTCCCTGTCCATCACCAACTCCCAGACTTCACTCAGATTCACATCCATCGAGTCAGTGATGCCATCCAGCCATCTCATCCTCTGTCATCCCCTTCTCCTTCTGCCCCCAATCCCTCCCAGGGTCAAAGTCGTTTTCAATCAGTCAACTTTTCGCATNCTCCAGTACTTTGGCCACCTCATGTGAAGAGTTGACTCATTGGAAAAGACTCTGATGCTGGGAGGGGTTGGGGGCAGGAGGAGAAGGGGACGACCGAGGATGAGATGGCTGGATGGTATCACTGACTTGATGGATGTGAGTCTGAGTGAACTCCGGGAGTTGGTGGCAGACAGGGAGGCCTGGCATGCTGTGATTCATGGGGTCGCTAAGAGTCGGACATGACTGAGTGACTGAACTGACTGACTGACTGACAGGTCCTTTGGCCAGGCTGGCTAGAGCCTGGCTGTTATCAGTCCTGCCCCAGATTGAGCCTCTAAATAGCCAGTCACTTAACACAATGGAAAGATATCCACAGTCACGCAAAGCACCTCATCCAGGCCCCTCTCTCACGTGTAGGGGTCTCAGAGAGTTTGCCTAAGAGAACCAAGTGACATAGGTAGCTCTGGATTAACCCTCAAGGAACACTAAATAAATCTGCCTGCCTCTCAGACATCATTCATTCATTTACCATGAATTTGCGAGCCCTATTACTTGCTAGGCACTAGCAAATAATTAATACTTCTGAATCCGGGCTCTCTTTTCCATTACAAGATCTGAACCCCTCAGCCAATTGACTTATCATCTTCAAGATCTGAAGCAGTAAGTAGAGGCACAGGGATTTGCCAAAGTCTTGAAACTGTTCTCTGAGCCTTTCCAGTGGAGAACAACAGTGGAGAACATTCAAGGGCCTTCTTCATCTTGACCCAACAAATCCCCTCCCCAACACACACTGCACAATAGGCCCCTCACATGCCAATCTCTCCATCCCATCACTATCCAGCAAACAGGCCAGCATGCCTCCTGGCTCTGGCTCCTTACTTTTACCCTGATTCGCTCTCAGTCTGCAAAACCCTCTGCATCCCCTCTACCCATCCAAATCCTACTTTTCCTCAGGGCCCAACTGCTCCAATCAGTGTATCTCCCATTGAACATAGGACACTCTGATGGCCCAAGGGTGGAGGTTGGCAAGCCCACCTAGACCTCTGTCTGGGATTGCTCTTTCAGTGCCTCATAGGTTGGTCTCAAGATGATATAGAATGAAAGTCCAGGATAGAAACCTCTGCATTTTATAGTCTAAGAAACTAAAGCATGGGATGACTGAGTGACTTATTCTAGGAAACAGATTAATACACTAGAAATTCGAGGTGGTGGAGCACAGTGGAAATCACTTGGTTCTCTAAAGTTAGAAACATCTGACTGTGAATCCTGCTTTGGCAATTTACTGGCTGAGTGACCCCAGGCAAATTACTTCACCTTCCTGAACCGCTGCTTCCTTACATATATTAGGTTCACCAAAAAGTGCAGGTTTTTCCAGAAACTCCTATGGAAAAACCCAAACAAACTTTTGGCCAAGCCAATACATTGGGGAAGATTAATATCTTCTTTGCAAGATTGTTGTGAATATAAGAGATAAATTGCATAAAATACCTGACATCATAAATCAAATTGCAGTTTTCCATCCTTTCTTAATTTTATTACGCTGCCTCTTTCTACAAGACCAACCTCCTTGAAAGTAGGTTCTATGCTGTGTCAGCGCCCATATTCCCCATAAGGCCAGCACAATTCAGAGCATACAGCGGGGGTTTCAGAAATAATTTTTTAAGTTTTAAAAAAACCCACTTTTTTCTGAAAGATCGATATTCATTTAAATGAACAATGAATTTAAATCTAGATCTCTTGTTTTTTCCATTCTTATTACTCTGGTATGCTCTTATTTTTTACATATATTCCCATATGTGACAAAATATTGCATAAACAATGAAATTGTTAGTAGTAAATGAGATTTATAGTGTGTAAGAGAATAGTGTTCTATAAGATTTTGTTTTAGTCCATGAAAAATAATGAATTATTCCTAATGTTAATTTATATTATAGTATAAAAACTCCAGATGTCAGAACTGAAAAGATTTCCAGAACCATGGCAGAGGGTAGTTTCTAAGTTTATTCTGGCTTGATGCCACTTAAAAGGTGAGAAAAAGTTCATGATTTCCCATTGTGTGAAGTCACACATACAAAGTCCTTTTGTCCAAGTGGCCTTGTCATATGACATTGTTAAGTATTTTTTACTTGGCCTTCTAATCACATCCAAAATGTCATACTCCTAGAAGCAATTTGATGTATGAATAAATGGAAATTTGAGGTGCGGCTCAGCGGGGTCACCAAAATCGGACTGTGACTAGCAAACCAAACGCAGACATCTCTGAGTTTACTTAGAACATGTACAAGGTGAAGAAAATTCAAATCAAGAGTTGAAGTATTATCAGGGCTTAAGAGGTGAAAAATAGTAGATGGGTCAGGATATTGGAGGACAAAGAGAGAGTGAGTTTCTTTTGTTTGAGAATAGAGTTTGCATCAGGATGGAGTTCACAGCATTTGAGGACTTGTTCATTCTACCAAAAGAAAACAAAAGGAAACTGATGACTTGGCAGAAAATAGAAGACAAACGAATTGGGATGTAATTTCTCAGATGGCATGAATACAAACATGCTACATTTTTCTTGTTTTGAAAAATCACCAAAGGGTTCTTTGGCAGAAATATTATTTTTAAATTCCTGATTTGAACTATTCATTTTTACCTTCTGAAGCAGCCTTTGTCTCTTATGCCAGACCCAATTCCCCTATCGCTGTTAAATCACAGGCACCCACAAAAGCCTGTGTCTGCTTGCTTCATTCTGTGGATTCTCAATCAGCCCTCATGAATGCTTGTTTTGACACTGCCCTGTTAGCAATTCTGTGCGCACTCTCTGGGCTCTTCCTTTCCTTCAATAACAAATCTTCATTAGACATCAGTTTTTCAGCCATTTAAACCCTGACTACACATTTTAGAATATTATTTAGCTCATCTATTTGCCAAAATTATATGGTAACTTTTTCAATAAAATATCCAATTGTTGTGACATATCTCTACCATTTATACATGTTAAAACAATATTCTTCTAATGACAATATTAGCATGCATTTATAAGATTATTGGGCGGGAGGAGTGTTATTTTCTTTAAGGATTTCTTGAGAAGGAGCCATGTGCCAAGTCTATATTACACTCTCTAACAGAAATAAATGAGATGAAAATAAATTGTAGGGGGATGGGATATTCTTCTAGAGGTGTTAGTTATGGAAATGAATTCTGGAGCCCCTGATAAAACCTGCTTTTTTTCATTTGCTTTCCTAGCTAGAAGGGTCAATAGGTCTAAAACCACTTTAATGGAATATTCAGTTCAGTTCAGTTGCTCAGTCGTGTCCGACTCTTTGCGACCCCATGAATCGCAACATGCCAGGCCTCCATGTCCATCACCAACTCCCGGAGTTCACCCAGACTCACGTCCATCAAGTCAGTAATGCCAACCAGCCATCTCATCCTCTGTCGTCCCTTCTTCTCGTGGCCCCAATCCCTCCCAGCATCAAAGTATTTTCCAATGAGCCAAGTCTTTGCATGAGGTGGCCAAAGTACTGGAGTTTCAGCTTTAGCATCATTCCTTCCAAAGAAATCCCAGGGTTGTTCTCCTTCAGAATGGACTGGTTGGATCTCCTTGCAGTCCAAGGACTCTCAAGAGTCTTCTCCAACACCACAGTTCAAAAGCATCAATTCTTCAGCACTTAGCCTTCTTCACAGTCCAACTCTCACATCCATACATGACTACTGGAAAAACCATAGCCTTGACTAGACGGACCTTAGTCGGCAAAGTAATGTCTCTGCTTTTGAATATGCTATCTATATTGGTCATAACTTTTCTTCCAGGGAGTAAGCGTCTTTTAATTTCATGGCTGCAATC
>SJYV01009181.1:85679-133664 GCA_006410875.1 Neotragus pygmaeus | reverse complement strand
TTTAAGTCTGAATTTGGTAATAAGGAGTTCATGATCTGAGCCACAGTCAGCTCCTGGTCTCGTTTTTGTTGACTGTATAGAGCTTCTCCATCTTTTGCTGCACAGAATATAATCAATCTGATTTTGGTGTTGACCATCTGGTGATGTCCATGTGTAGAATCTTCTCTTGTGTTGTTGGAAGAGGGTGTTTGCTATGACCAGTGTATTATCTTGGCAAAACTCTATTAGTCTTTGCCCTGCTTCATTCCGCATGCCAAGGCCAAATTTGCCTGTTACTCCAGGTGTTTCTTGACTTCCTACTTCTGCATTCCAGTCCCCTATAATGAAAAGGACATCTTTTTTGGGTGTTCGTTTCCAAGGCAAACCATTCAATATCACAGTAATCCAAGTCTATGCCCCAGCTAGTAACACTAAAGGAGCTGAAGTTGAACAGTTCTATGAAGACCTACAAGACCTTTTAGAACTAATGGAATATCACCCAGCTATTAAAAAGAATGCATTTGAATCAGTTCTAATGAGGAGGATGAAACTGGAGCCTATTATAGAGAGTGAAGTAAGTCAGAAAGAAAAACACCAATACAATACATTAACCCATATATATGGAATTTAGAAAGATGGTAACAATGACCCTATATGCGAGACAGCAAAAGAGACAGATGTAAAGAACAGACTTTTGGACTCTGTGGGAGAATGCAAGGGTGGAATGATTTGAGAGAATAGCATTGAAACATGTATATTACCATATGTGAAATAGGTCGACAGTCTAGGTTTGATGCATGAGACAGGGTGCTCAGGGTTGGTGCACTGGGATGACCCTGAGGGATGGGATGTGGAGAGAGGTGGAAGGGGGGTTCAGGATGGGAAACACATGTACATCCATGGCTGATTCATGTCAATGTATGGCTAAAACCACTACAATATTGTAAAGTAATTAGCCTTCAATTAAAATTAATTAATTAATTTAAAAAAAAAAGAATTGAGCAAAGGAAACACAATATAGGTCTTCTACAAATCTCCAAAAGGGCTTCCAGCATCCCGAATCATCTAGTTCTTTGCCATTACTCAGGAGTCTTAGGGAACCCTGATTCTCCTTTCATGGTGCCCTTGTGAATATTGGTCTTATTGATTTAAAAATGATGGCACTGGAATTCCTAGAGTGGTGGTCTGGGGACTTCCCTGGTGGTCTGGTGGTTGACTCCAGACTTCCAGTGTAGGGGACACGAGTTCCATCCCTGGTCAGGGAACTAAGATCTTGCATGCCATGCAGCACAGCCCCCCTACCAAAAAGACTTTTTTTTTTTTTTAAAGAAAGCAGTGCTCTAGATGGAGAAACTGACATTTTTTGAAGCTGCACAAATGTACAGTAGATAACATGTTTATCCTTTTACCAAACTAAACTTAGCTTAGACAACTAAAGCTTGGGAGGTTTAGAAATTCTCCAGATCACTTTCCCACTTTCTACTTGACAAGGCCCTTTCTGACTGCTTCTCCATGTGAGACTTTCATTTACAATGGTTTCCCTGGTGTGGCAGGCTGAATAATAACCTTCTAAAAACATCCACATCCCAACCCCCAGAACCTGTGAACACCTTAACTTACATGGCAAAAGGGTTTTGCAGCTGGGATTAAGTTTAGCATTTGGGGATGGGAAAATGATCTTGGATGACTCACGTGAGCCCAGTGTAATCACAGCGTCCTTATAAGAGAGTAGGAGGATCAGAGTCAGAGGAAGGAGATATAAAAATGGAGAGGGTCAGAGAGGAGAGGAAATGGGGAAGAGTCTAGGAATGCTGACAATCTCTGGAAGCTGAAGGAGAGAAGGAAGTAAAGACAAGAAAGCAGATTCTCCCTGGAGCCTCCACAGTGGAACGCAGCCTTATCAACATCTTGGTTTTAGCAAGGTAGGACCCACTTTGTACTCTGACCTCCAGAGAACAATTTTCTGTTGGGTGAAGCCTTTAAGTTTGTAGAGTTTTTTACAGCAGCAAGGAAATTAATATACCTGGTAAGGCTCTGACAGTCCCCAAACTTTTCTCTAATCCTTATGTCTATTATTAACTATATCACCTTGTGGTTTTATTTTAGTACTGCTGATCTATCACAGTGCTACCTATACATCATTTTTAGGTCTACTGGGAAAGGGAACTCACTCAGTTGTGTCTGACTCTTCACGACCCCATGGACTTCAGCCTACTAGGCTCCTCTGTCCATGCGACTTTCCAGGCAAGAGTACTGGAGGGGGGGTGCCGTTGCCTTTTCCATTTAGTTCTACTGAGAGCTCCGTAAATTTTTAGTTTCATCAAAAGACAAATGGACAAGTGTGGATGAGAATGTGGAGACACTGGAACACTTGCACACAGATGGTTGGAATATAAAATGGTGTAACCACTGTGGAATACAGTTTGGTGGGTTTGCATTGTTAAAAATGGGTTGCCCATGACCCAGGAATTGTACTCCTGGGTACACACCCCAAACAACTGCAAACAGGTAGTCAACAAAAACTTCACACAGATGTTTATAGTAGGGCTATTCACAATAGCTAAAAGGTAGAAACAAGTCAAATGTTCATCAGCTGATGAGTGGAAAAACAAAATGTGGTCTATTCATCAATGGAATATTATTCAGTCACAGGAAGAAGTGAAATACCAGGACTTGCCACACGGTGGGTGGACCTTAAAAATGTGCTAAGTGAAAGAAGACATTTTCCAAAGGCCATATATTATTCGATTCCATTTATAGGAAATATCCAGAATCAGTAAATTCATGAAGACAGAAAGCAGATCGATGGTTGCCAGGCAATGGAAGGAAAGGAGATGGGATGACTTTTTAATAGGCAGAAGATTTCCTTTGGATCAAAGAAAATATCCAGAGACTGAAATAGTGGTGAAGGTTACACAACCTTGTGAACTAACTGAATGTCTTTAATGGTAAGTTTTATGCTACATATATTTTACTACAGTTTTTTTTTTTTCTCACAAAGAAACAAAGGGAACTAAATAAAATTTAAGTCAAAGTGGAATAAGCTTCCGGATCCACGCCCCACTGATTTCTAACTTCTAGTTCTTCAGTCCAGAGCCTTCCAGTTAAAACTATTTGGTTTGAGGGTAACTAATTATTTGGATATTTGCTACACATTTTCAAATAACATGCTTATTGTGCACTGCACCTATTGATTTATACATTTTGATATTATCTTATGACTTCCAACTATAGTGGATGAGTATTTAGCTCTGTTTTCAGTAATCATATATTTAATATCTAAGAGCTCTTTCTTATTCTCTGATTTTGTGTTTTTACATACACTGTTCTTCCTAATCAAGGCAATATCTTTCTTCTCTCTCTGAGAATGTATACTATAACTATTTTACATTCTATTCTGCCCCCTGCTTTGCCATTTTCATTCAAGTTCTTTCTTCCCATTTGTTTGTTTTCTTCTCTGTCCTTTATATTGAAGACTTTCTTCAAATGTCTGTGATCCTGAACTGACTAATCACGTTTAGGAGTGAGGCACTAAAAAGTCGGCTGGCAGTTGATATCATTGCAGAGTAGAAGGCCACATGAAACTTTTATTAGGGAAACTCATCTGTTAAAGTCTTTTCTCTGGGAACACTTGGTTTCTGCTGGGAAAAATTCTTTCAGTTCCAACCTGGTTTCTATCCCTGTATGTGGAAGGAGTGGGGTAATATATCTACTTGCTGAGCCTCCAGTGTTCCACCATGAATTATTTCCTTTGCCCTCCACCATGCACGTTTTTTGGTTCAGTTTCTCCAAATAGTGAACTGCTGGCCTCCTGTAGTCATCTGGCTGCCCCCAGGCCAGAGCAGGGCCAGGAGTTTAACAGGCTTTCTCCCGGTCCCTAACTCCAGCCTAGGGCTCTGTCCAGACCTTCCCCAGCCCCTGGTGCCTCTCAGCCTTCCCCTTCCTGGAGGTCTGCCAGGCAATGGAGTGTCTTTCTCAGTGACATTCCCTCTGCTAGAACTTAGTCACCACTTCACTGTTCCCTTTATCCTCTATCTACCAGCAATTTGCTGGCTTTTTTTTGGGTGGGGGGAGGTCACATTTTTATTCGTTTACTTTAGTGGAGTTTCTCTAGCGAGGTAAGATAACTTTATATATTTAATTCACCATTTTAGCTGGAAATCAGATGTGTTTGCTTCAGGTGGGATATATAGCACTTTTACTTATCCTGTCTTGTGCATTCCTCACAAAAATTCTGTAAAGGTGGGTCATGTGATTGTCGGTAATTATGTAGCTAAGCAAATGGAAATTCAGAAAGGAAATTAACTTGCTCAATACCACATGGCTGTGATGAACCAGGATTTGAATGCAAGTCTTTTAACTCTGCAAGTCTTTAACTCTTTAACTCAAGTCTTAGTAATAATAATATAAAGAAAGGCTAATTTTCTATGTGTGGTAGGCAGAATAATGGCCTTCAAAGATGCTCATGTCCTAATCCCTGGAAGGTGTGAATATGTTATACATGGAGAAGAATTAAGATTGCAGATGGAATTAAGTTTGCTAATCATATAATTTCATCTAGGAAGATTATGTCAGGTTATTTGGGTGGGCCCAGTGTAATCACAGGATTCCTTAAAAGTGGAAGAGGAGGATACAAAAGGGGAGGGTGTCAAACAGAGACCTGACAGCAAAAGAAAGACAGAGAGATCATTGTTTTTGGCTTTGAAGACAGAGGAAGGGGGCCCACAAGCCAAGAAATGTGAATGTCCTTTAGAAGCTGGAAAAATTCCCTCCACCCAGAGTCTCCGGAAAAGAACACAGCCTCAACAGCAATCTAGTTTTAACCCAGTGAGACCTGTGTCAAATATTTGTCCTACAAAACCGTAAGATAATAAATTTTATCGTTTATACATTTAAGTTTCTGGTAATTTGTTATAGCTACAGTAATAAATTAATATACTATAATCCAGGATTTGTTTAGCTGCTTTTACATATATTAGTTTATTTAATCCTTATATAGATGCCATGTGGTATGTATAATTATCCCATTTTCTTTTTTTTTTTTAATTATTTTTCTGATGAGCAGACTGAAGCATGTAAAGAATTAAAAAACATGTCCCCCAAACTTGAATAGACTCTTTACAAAAGATTAAAGTGTTAGTGGCATATAAAAAGCTCCTCAGCATCACTGCTCANTATGACAGAAATTTAGAAGAAATAAAGAGGCTCTTGATGAAGGTGGAAGAGGAGAGTGAAAAAGTTCGGTTAAAGCTCAACATTCAGAAAACTAAGATCATGGCATCTGGTCCCATCACTTCATGGCAAATAGATGGGGAAACAGTGGAAACAGTGGCTGACTTTATTGTTGGGGGTTCCCAAATCACTTCAGGTGTGACTGCAGCCATGAAATTAAAAGATGCTTGCTCCTTGGAACAAAAGTTATTACCAACCTAGACAGCGTATTAAAAAGCAGAGACATTACTTTGACAACAAAGTCTGTCTAGTCAAGGCTATGGTTTTCCAGTAGTTGTGTATAATGTGACAGTTGGACTGTAAATAAAGCTGGGCATCGAAGACTTGATGCTTTTGAACTGTGATTTTGGAGAAGACTTTGAGAGTCCCTTGGACTGCAAGGGGATCCAACTGGTCCATCCTTAAGCAGATCAATCCTGAATATTCATTGGAAGGACTGATGCTGAAGCTGAAGCTCCAATACTTTGGCCACCTGATGTGAAGAATTGACTCATTGGAAAAGATCCTGATGCTAGGAAAGATATAAGGCAGGAGGAAAAGTGGATGACAGAGAATGAGATGGTTGGATGGCATCATGGACTCAGTGAACATGAATCTGAATAAAATTCAGGAGTTAGTGATGGACAGGGTAGCCTGGNCTCATTGGAAAAGATCCTGATGCTAGGAAAGATATAAGGCAGGAGGAAAAGTGGATGACAGAGAATGAGATGGTTGGATGGCATCATGGACTCAGTGAACATGAATCTGAATAAAATTCAGGAGTTAGTGATGGACAGGGTAGCCTGGCATGCTGCAGTCCTTGGGGGTAACAAAGAGTTGGACATGACTGAGTGACTCATCTGAACTGAACTGATACCTAATATAATGACCCTGGGAATTTGAGAAGCTCTGGGGCTGTTCTTGAGCAGTACTTCTTACTGAAGGATTTTAGTCAGAGCCAGGAGGAATTGGATGGACAGATAGTGATGAGACTATCCTGAAACACATTTCCTATTTTCGTTTATTTCAGTTCAGACATTGAGCTAGTTGCAACCAGAGTTGTAGTTGTGATTATATTTCCTGAGTCATGGGATTTTCTAAGCCTCTGATAGCATCCCTTGGGTATGTAGAGGCAATGACCCACTTCTGGAGTTATCAGTCATCCATTTCTAAGACTATTATATTACCTAGATTCTCTGGTTAACCTCAGATTTGAATATTACCAAAACAGATAGAAACCTCACCTTCCATTTGTTGATGTGTCCACTAGCAAATCATTAAGAATTTTCACAGGAGTTTTAGTAAGGATACTGCTCTCTGCTTCTCTTCTTCCTCCTGTCATTTCACTTATCATCTTTTAACATATTGTATAATTTACTTATTTATTATGTTTTTAATCTATGTTCCCTCCACCGTTCTCCAGAAAGGCAGAGATCTTTCCGTTGCTTTTGTTCCCTGATGCGTCCCACACATCTAGAATGGTGCCTGGCCTGAGTAGATATCCTCTAAATATTTTTGAAATGAGATAGTCACAGATTTAAGCCTCAAAAGGATTAAACAACGTATGCTTCCCTTTGATTACAAATACATACACGAGTGACATCCAGATCTCTGCCTCTTTTTATCTCTCTTTAGAACTCTGCCTCGATCTTTAGGCTCTTGTAAACAATTACAGGGCTTCTCAGGTGGTGCAGTGGTAAAGAGTGCCTGCCAATCCAGGAGATGCAGGAGATGACTGATTCAGACATGACCGAGCACACACACACACACACACACACACACAGGGCCAGTTATTAAGCATTTCTGAAACTATTCTTTTAAGTGGTTGCTTATGTATATGCACAGTCACTTAGTTTTATCTGACTCTTTGCAACCCCAAGGGGCTGTAGTGTGCCAAAGGCCTCTGTCCATGGGATTTCTCAAGCAAGGATACTGGAATACGTTGCCGTTTCCTACTCCAAGGGATCTTTCCGATCCAGGGATTGAACCCGAGTTTCCTACATTGGCAGGTGGATTCTTTACCACTGTGCCACCTGGGAAGCATGTAACAATTGACTGGTACTCTAGAATTAAAACGTAGGGTTGTATACTTAAGATCAAGATCAAGCTATCACACAGCCGTGATTCAATTGAAGCCTAGTCATTGTGTAACTTTGGCTAAGTTGTTTAAATTCTCTTAAACTTAGTTCCTTCATCGGTAAAAGTGCTACCATAATATTTAATTATTGGGATGCCATGAAGTTTAAATGATCTTATTTTGTACACTTTAAGCTCTCAATGAGTGGTAGCTGCAATGAGAAGGAATAATTATTCTGGTAGTTAGAATTCCTTTATCACCACACTTCTGAAAGTACTTTAGTACATACATTTTAGTATGACCAATGTTACCCTATGGAAAATCAGTATAGCATTCATTTTTCTCATATTTCCCACTAGCAATATCAGGAAGGAATGGCCCAGAATAAAAATATTACTCTTTATATGAATCAAGGTTCAGCTGGCCATTTCTTGCAAGTCATTAAGTGACTCACTTGAGAAAATCCCATTAACTATGATTTCTGCTGGAAGAGATGGAAAAGATAGAGCATTTTCTTTTTCTACCATTTTTACATTTAAGGCAAATTCTTAAATGCATTCACATTTCTTGGGTAAATAACCAATTTTCTGACACATACTTTTGATCATTTTAATCTTCCTGATTTGTTCTCAGAGTTAATTCTGAAGGCTTTACCTTCACTGGTGGGACCAGAATGTGAAGATTCTGAGTGCTTTGTGAGCTGATATAAAAGTTCTAGGCTGCAAGCTGCTGACTACTATTCATCTGTCTCTTAAGGAACCAGTAAGAACTCTGGTAAGAACTAGTCAGAGGGTGTATGGAAGTGACTGCTTTGGTGCTGTCAGTATCTGCTATGTGATTTTGGGCAAATCATTTCCCCTTTTTGAATTGTATGACATTTAATGTCCATTTAAAAATTATGTATTTATTATTATATTTTTGCCTGTCCTGTGTCTTCATTGCCTCACGGGCTTTCCTCTCGTTGCAGCGAGCGGGGACTACTCAGTAGTGATGGTGCCTGGGCTTCTGGTTGCAGGGCCTCTCTCGTTGTGGAGCTTCTCTTATGTGCACAGGCTCTAGGGCGGGCGGGCTTCAGTAGTTGTCTCCTGAGGGCCCAGGAGTTGTGGTTTCAAGGCTTTAGAGCACAGGTTCGATATACCTGTGGTGCTCTGCAGCATGTGGGATCTTTCCGGATCAGGGATAGAACCCTTGTCTCCTGCATCGATGGGCTGATTCTTTACCACTGAGCCACCAGAGAAGCCCTAATGTCCTTTTAACATAAAAAATGCTGTCCTATGAAGGTAGTGTTACTGCCTTTTTGAAAACTGAATTCTTTCACAGTGATAATCTTGGATATGCAGGGACTTTGATTCTAAACAGTCTGACAAAATGCATAATTTGATAAGCCCTTATTTACACATTAAGATAAAAGATCTTCCCTGATAGCTTAGTTGGTAAAGAATCTGCCTGCAATGCAGGAGACCCTGGTTCCATTCCTGGGTCAGGAAGATCCACTGGAGAAGGGATAGGCTACCCACTCCAATATTCTTGAGTTTCCTTGTGGCTCAGCTGGTAAAGACTTGGTTGCAATGCAGGAGACCTGGGTTTGATCCCTGGGTTGGGAAGATCCCCTGGAGAAGGGAGGGGCTACCCACTCCAGTATTCTGGCCTGGAGAATTCCATGGACTATATAGTCCATGAGGTCACAAAGAGTNTTGCAATGCAGGAGACCTGGGTTTGATCCCTGGGTTGGGAAGATCCCCTGGAGAAGGGAGGGGCTACCCACTCCAGTATTCTGGCCTGGAGAATTCCATGGACTATATAGTCCATGAGGTCACAAAGAGTCGAACTTGATTGGGCAACTTTCACTTTCAAGGTAAAAGGTCAGTGAAGTTTTTTAAACTTCAGTGACATTTGATAAACTCCCCAAATTAAGGAGGTAGCCAGGGAAACCATTTAATAAAAGTTGAGAAAAATTAGATCATGTGATGGCATTTTCTCCACACTGTCCCCTTTAGCAGAATCTGATGTATTATGATCTTAGCTTCACTTTGTTCTTTCTCATTTGTCCACTGTTTCAGGTTCATTCTGTTAATTAGGTATAACAGGTGTGTGAATTAGGCCCTGAGTTTTTTTAAGGCCCTTTGAAAATATGTGAGGAACCCTGGAAACAAGTGAGATCCTACAAAATCTTGAAAAAGAAAACCGTAAAACTAACATTGATAAATGTTTAATTAAATGTCTGTAGAATATAATAAGTTGGCCTCATTAATTGTTAAAATTAGTGTTCATAAAATTTTCATGTTTGGAAACTATCTGCAGTTTAGATTTTCTTTTTTAAAAAGAGTTCCTGAATATACAAGTTGCTTAGAAAAATATAACAAATCATAAATTCACTGAAATGCTTAGCCAAAGAATTTCAGAAGCAAAACTGTAAAAATCCTTCGTGATTTTGTACTAACAAAAAAATCATATTTATGTGTTCTGTGAGTATATTGTAGCATATTGTATAGTAACTAGAATAATAATAATAATGAATGTTTATGGAATGTTCGTTATGTGCCAGATATTATTCTAGGTGGTTGTCAATTATGTTTGTGCCATTTATTTTTTTCCTTTCTCTCCCTCTGCTTGCATGCGTGCTTGCCAAGTCACTTCAGTTGTGTCTGACTCTTTGTGACCCTATGGACTGTAGTCCACCAGGCTGCTCCTTCTATAGAATGTTCCAGACAAGAATACTGGAGTGGGTTGTCATTTCCTTCTCTAGAAAATTTCCTTAAATTTGTCTATTTTTCTCTCCACTGACACTGGTCCTGTCCCCTCTGCCCCCAATCTAGAATCTTACTGTCTCTTAACTAAACTACTGTGAAAGTCCTCTTGCATCCCCACATGTCCTCGATGTTCAGTATCCAGTGGAAGCCTATTTAAAACTCTTCAGTAAGAGTATAAAATCCTGAATATAACCTACAAATCTGCATCATTGTATAACCAGCCTTGTCCCAGGGCCCCCTCTTTATGCTCTGGTCAGAGATATTGGACATACCATGTGGCCTTCTACCTTGGGAACTGGGAGAGATGGCATGAGCATTGCCCAGGAGATGCTGGGACATAGAAAAAGATGTATATAAGACATAGGTTACTATTAAGGAGAGGTTAACAATGGAGAGGGGTGGAAGAAACACACATTTATTGAGACAAGATGATATATGCGAGTCCTGGCTAGGTGCTTTACATATGCAGTCTCATCAGATAATACACAGAACTGTCTGTGAGGCTGCCATAATTTTGAATTGAATAAAAGAAGAAACTGCCACTATGAGAGGCTGAGTTGCCAGGACATCACAGCTTGTGAATATCAGAATTGGGATTTGGAGCTGGACTCCAAAGGTAATGTTTTTTCCATTTGCTACACCACCTACCTTGTTATTTGACCACATTTCTAACCCCAGGCTCTTTAAGATAGCAAGTAACTTACCCAATAAATGTTGGGTGAATTGAATGCCAGGGTAAATCATCTTGAGNGGGATTTGGAGCTGGACTCCAAAGGTAATGTTTTTTCCATTTGCTACACCACCTACCTTGTTATTTGACCACATTTCTAACCCCAGGCTCTTTAAGATAGCAAGTAACTTACCCAATAAATGTTGGGTGAATTGAATGCCAGGGTAAATCATCTTGAGCTTAAGGACTTCTTTGAAGCAAACCACCCCGTTTTGTCCTGGAAGTTGAATTGGTTCTTGTGGAAGCTATGTCACCTTTTCCCCATAGATCTACATTCACAGCTGTGTTCTGGAGATCTGAGACTATATTAGCTGTTTACCATTACAAGTAACCTGCCTTTCCTATTTCTATATACACAGATTCTTTCAGCATGACTCCTTTGAAGCATGGTGCTCTCAAATGGGAAATTTAGCCATTTCCCGAGTATGATGGCACAGTATTTTTGTGACTTTTGAAAGTACCTGGATATGTTGTTCTGGTTTTTATTAGCACATACATATAAATATTTTTAAAAGTTCACTAGAGCGAGGCAGGTGACCACTTGGAGGTTTGCCCAGCGACTGCTTACAACTCACCACCAGATATTTCATGCCAAAAGCGCCTTCTCTTGGCCAAGGAGCCAGATGAGCCTCTAGATGATTACCATGTGTGTGAGAGGTAGATGTCAGGTCTCCATCAGAATTCCTCAGGAGCTCATCCATAATTCCATCTTTCTTTGTTAATTTCCCTACTCTTGGTTTAAAAATATCTGTTTAAAAGATGTTACAAATGCTTGTACTATTTTTAGATCAACTCTGAGTAAAATAGACATAAGGATGGCTTCAAACTGTCTTGCCATTGTTTCCTGAACCTTTTTTCATTTTCTAATTTTGGGCACACTGAGAGACTTGAGGGATCTTAGTTCTTCAACCAGGAATAAAACCTGCACCCTTGGCAGTGAAAGCACGGAGTCCTCACCACCAGACTGCCAGGGAATTTCCTATTTCTTGAATCCTTAAAGCTATCAACTAAGAATGCNCAGGCCGGACCTCAGCGCAGGGTGACCGCGGCACACAGCCCGGACGTCGGTGCAGGGCGACAAGGGCGCACAGCTCGGAGCCCGGCGCCGGGCGACCTCAGCACACAGCCCGGACCTCTGCAGAATGCTACCATGGCACACAGCCCGGACCTCGGCACAGGGTGACTGTTGCACACAGAACGGACCTCAGTGCAGAGCGACCACAACACAGACCCGGAAACTCATCGCAAGCCAAGGGGGGCCCACAGCCTGGAACTTGGTGCAGGGCGACCAGGGTACACAGCCTGGACCTTCCCGCAGGGTGACCCTGGCACACAGCCCGGACATCTGCAGATGGCTACCGTGACACACAGCCTGGATCTCGGCACAAGGCGTCAGTGGCACACAACACGGTCTTCGGCAGATGGCGACCACTGCACACAGCCCGAAACTCAGCACAGGGTGACTGTGGCACACAGGACGGACTTTGGCACTGGGCGAATGCGGCACACAGCCAGGACATTGGCACATGACGACCACGGCACACAGTCCGAACATCAGTGAAGGGCGGCCGTGGCACACAGCCCGGATCTCAACAGAAGGCCACAGTGGCATACAGCAGGGACCTTGGTGCTGGGCAACCGCGGCACACAGCACAGACCTTGGCACAGGGCAACCGTGGCACACAGGACAGAACTTGGTGCTGGGCAACCGCAGCACATAGGCCGGACCTCGGCACAGGTCGACCATGGCACACAGCCTGAACAGCAGTGAAGGGCGACCACGGCACACAGTCTGGAACTCATCACTAGCCTTCCACGGAACACAGCCCGGACCTTGGCACAGGGCGACTGTGGCACACAGCCTGAAGTTCAGTGAAGGGCGACTGGGGCACACAGCCCAGAAACCTGTGAAAGGCGACCGTGGCACAGAGCAAGGAAATCATTGCTAGCTGAGCGCGGAACATGGTCTGGACCTCGGTGCAGGGTAACCGTGACACACAGACCGGACCTGGGTGCAGGGTGACTGAGGCACACAGCCTGGACTCGGCATAGTGTGAACACTGCCCACAGAACGGAGATTGGTGCAGGGAGACCGTGGCACACAGCCCAGACCTCGGCAAAAGATGTCCAAGGCACACAGCCCGGAAATCAGAGCATGGTTACCGCAGCACATAGCCCGGGAATTGGTGCAGGGCGACTGCAGCACACAGCTCGTAACTCGCTGCAGGGTGAACTAGGCACACAGCTCGGAATTCGGCACAGGTTGCCCATGTCACACAGCCAAGACCTCGGCGCAAGGCGACTGTGGCACACAGGCCGGACCTTGGCCAGGGTGACTGTGGCACACAGCCCAGAACTAGGCACAGGGCAACCTCGGCACACAGCCCGGGCCTCTGCAGAAGGCTACCGTGGCACACAGCCCAGACCTATGCACAGGGTGACCGTGGCACACACATGGACCTCAGCGCAGTTCACCTGCAGCACACAGACGAACCTCATTGAAGGGCGACCATGGCACACAGCCCGAAAATCTGTGCAGGGCAACCGCAGCACACAGTCCGGAACTCGTCGCTAGCCGACCGCAGAACACAGCCCGACCTTGGCCCAGGGCGACCACGGCACACAGCCCGGACTTGGGGCAGGGTGACCGGGGAACACAGACCAAACCTCAGTGAAGGGCGACCATGGCACACAGCCCGGAAATCTGTGCAGGGCAAATGCGGCACAGAGCCAGGAACTCGTCGCTAGCCGACCGCAGAACACAGCCCGGACTTTGGCACAGGGTGACCGCAGCACACAGCCCAGAACTCGGCGCAGGGCGATGTGGCACACAGCCCCGACAGTGTTGCAGGGCAACCGCAGCACACAGCCTTGACCTCTGGGTAGGGCGAATGTGGCACACAACTCGGACCTTGGTGCAGGGCAACAGCAGCACACAGGCCGGAACTCATCGCAAGTCGAGGGTGGAACACACACCGACATCTGCCCAGGTCCATCCTGGCACACAGCACGGACTTTGGCAAATGGCGACCATGGCACACAGCCCGGACCTCGGTGCAGGGCGACTGTGGCACACAGCCCAGACCTCATTGCAGGGCAACCGCTACACACAGCCCAGACCTCCGCGCAGGTCAACTGCAGCACACAGTCGAACCTCACTGAAGGGCAATCGTGGCACACAGCCTGGAAATCTGTGCAGGTTGAACGCAGCACACATCCCGAAACTGAGTGCAGGGCAATTGGGGCACACAACCCGGATCTCAGCACAGGGCGACAGTGGCACACAGAACGGACCTCGGCACAGAGTGACTGCAGTACAGAGCCCCGAACTCATCGCAAGCCGAGGGTGGAACACACCCCGACCTTGGCCCAGTGCGACTCTAGCACACAGCACGGACTTCGGCAGATGGCGAACATGCCACACAGCCCGGATCTCGGAACAGGGTGACTGCNGAAAGAAAAGGAAAAAAATAAAATAAATTTTATTAAAAAAAATATTTATGTATCTATTTATTTTACTGCACCAGGTCTTATTTGTAACACTTGGGATCTTTAGTTTCAGCCTGTAGGATCTAGTTCCCTGACCAGAGACTGAACCCAGAACCCTTGCCCTGGGAGCAGGGAGTCTTAGCCACTGGACTACCAGAGAAGTCCCGAAAGTCTTTTTAAAACAGACTGATTATCCATTTAATACTCGCATATTTGAATTAATATTCTCGTTATATTTTCCTTTGCTTTCTACTTTTCTATATTCCCTCATTGATGTTCCTTTAAATTTTAATGTATTAAAAATTAAAAAAAAAATAATTCGCCTTTTTTTCCTGTATGGACTACTTTGTTTATATATCCTCCACCTGTTTGGAAGGTATAATTTTTGCAAAATGGTTTCCTTTAAATTATCCAGACTTATGTTTAATCTTTATTCAGCTCTTTTTCAACATTGAGTAAAATGCTAAAATACTATATTTGAATGTTCCTATTTGATGTATGGTATTTAATTTTAATTTACTCTCTTTTATCTTTTTTCCCCCACCTCCTTTGTAAGATAACATAGGATTTTAGATGCAGGTATTTTATAATACTGCAGACTTTTTACATTACATGTTTTTTCATGAACAGAGTTATATTATTTTTAAAGCCTCAGCTCAGGTATTTCACCCTCCCAATTCCACCCTACTTTAATAAAGTTTCTGATTTCCCTATCTCTACTCAGTCACTCCTTTGAATCTAGTACATATGTGCTTTCTGGTCTGTTCTCCATAGATACCATAATTATTAGTTTAGATGCATCTCTTCAGTCAGCAGTGAGCTTTTTGCTGATAACAACCATCTCTTTAATTCTATATTCATAGGACATAAGATCATGTGAGCTTAGTCCTGTCCGACTCTTTGTGACCTAGTCTGCTAGGCTCCGCTGTCCATGGGATTTTCCAGGCAAGAATATTGGAGTGAGTTGCCATTTCCTCCCTTTAGGGCTCTTCCTCACCCAGGGATTGAACCCACATCTCCTGCATCTCCTGCTTTGCAGGCAGATTCTTTACCACTGAGCCACCAGGGAAGCCCCGTTCACAGGACATAGTATTGAAATATAATGTGCAATGTTTAATAGAAGCTGGGTAATATTTGGTAAATAAATGAAGGTGTGAATGAATATTAAATGTGTTAATGAAATATGTAATTATTTTTGGAACTCTATATGGATTTTGTTATTTTTAAAGTAATAGGAATGGATTATGAAATAAAGTTTTTATGTGACCTTTTCTTAGCTTCTAGAAAATCTTCAATGACTGTCATCTTACTACCAATAGTAAAGGGCTAGGGCCTGAAAGCTACAGTCCTTGTTCTTAAAGGGTATTCACTCACTGAATATTCAGTTTGTTCAACGTTTAGTAAGTACCTACAGCATGCCAAGCACTGGTACATAATCTGCCCTCTCAGAAAGTATTCTGAGATGTTATTATAAACCTTGAAGATTGCTGTAAGACTGACCAGTTTTAATGCTGTTAAGTTCATTAAGGTTCAGAGGGAAACTCTCTTAAAAATATTGAAAGAGATACCTGTACCCCAATGTTCATTGCAACACTGTTTACAATAGCTAGGACACAGAAGCAACCTAGATGTCCATCAGCAGATGAATGGATAAAAAATTGTGGTCCCATATACACAATGGAATGTTATTTAGCTATTAAAAAGAGCACATTTGAATCAGTTCTAACAAGGTGGATGAAACTGGAGCCTATTATACAGAGTGAATTAAGTCAGAAAGAAAAACACCAATACAGTATANAATTGTGGTCCCATATACACAATGGAATGTTATTTAGCTATTAAAAAGAGCACATTTGAATCAGTTCTAACAAGGTGGATGAAACTGGAGCCTATTATACAGAGTGAATTAAGTCAGAAAGAAAAACACCAATACAGTATATTAACACACATATATGGAATTTAAAAAGACGGTAATGATGACCCTATATATAAGACAGCAAAAGAGACACAGATATAAAGAACAGACATTTGGACTCTGTGGGAGAAGGCAAGGGTGGGATGATTTGAGAGAACAGCATTGAAACATGTATATTACCGTATGTGAAAGAGATCACCTGTCCAAGTTCAGTGCATGAAACCTGTCAAAGCTGGTGCCCTGGTACAATCCAGAGGGATGGGATAGGAAGGGAGGCAGGAGGGGGGTTCAGGATGGGGGACATATGTACACATGTGGCTGATTCATGTCAATGTATGGCAAAACCCATCACAATATTGTAAAATAATTAGCCTCTAATTAAAATAAATTAATTAATTTTAAAAATAAAGTAAAAAACTTATTTTTTAATTAAAAAATATTTAAGTAACTCACACAATTTCTTTAATTCTCTAATCCCCAGCTTTGGGATTTGTTCAATAAAAAAATATCATCCACCAATTGGTTATGAATATATCTTGCCTAAAGTCATTTGGCTATGCCTCCTAGGTATAAGACTTAACGGTAGGCACTATGGAGTAGATCTATAAATGTAAACTGCTTTCAAAAGTTTTATATTGTTGAATACAGATCATGTAACCTACTCCCTGGTTAATACTGATTTTACATGAATTCTTAATAACTACTTATTCTGATTGAAATTACTATTTTTCTCTTAGATGGGAGATAAGATGTGGATGGAAGGGATTTCAGATGATTCAAATTTCAGTTGAATGTGTTAAATTCATTTTCTAATAGAGCTGCTAAGCAAATGAAATGTTTTCTAAGCAAATCAAGCATGACACTGTGTCCTTCAATATCCTGTGCTCTGGTTTCAAACACAGCTGCTGCTGCCCCATTCTTGGGTGCAAACCTTCCTCCTTAAAGTTGTTATGATTACTGATACCATCTATGATTCCAGACACACCTCTTATTGATAATGCTCTGTTTTACTCTTTAAAAAAACTAAACTCATTGACTTATAGGATGTATATATTCAAATGATGTCACAAAGTTTCAAACTAATGTTTGTCAAAATTCATAGGAAATTTTTATAAAAATAATCTCATTTCAAGTGTGTGAAAAATGTATCAGATCATTGTAACTCCAAGTATTGGATTGAAATATTGACAATAATTTATACATGTGTATGCACATACACATATGTGTACATATGTATGTATATAATAAGAACAATGAATCATTAGCCCACATCATCTTACTTATTATACCAGTTACTGGTAATATCTGAGAACACAAACAATGAAACTTTATGATAAAAAAGGAAGAAGGAAAAGAAGAAATACAGGGAAAAGCAGTGGATGGTGAGTTTTCTCATCCATACCTTCCCAAATCTCCAATTAACTTTACAGTNTATACCAGTTACTGGTAATATCTGAGAACACAAACAATGAAACTTTATGATAAAAAAGGAAGAAGGAAAAGAAGAAATACAGGGAAAAGCAGTGGATGGTGAGTTTTCTCATCCATACCTTCCCAAATCTCCAATTAACTTTACAGTGTCAGTTGTCTCCTGTCCCTTCCTCACTCCTCCCTACTGAATTATAAGGCTTTGAAATTCTACTCTCCTGAAGGAAAGAGGTGATGCCCTTTGCTTACCTTCTTCCTTAGCTAGGCGAGATGGGTTTCTCTTTCTTTTGTTCACATATTGAATCTTGAAAATATAGGGAGACATGAGAGTTTTCACAGTCATTTGCTTTCTTTAAAATGTTCTTAGTACACTTTTTCATGTCAAGTGTATTTTTTTATGCTAAAAATATGTGAGAAACTTTCAAATGACAAGACAGATGGTGTATCAAACGTGGAAAATTCCTTTAATTTTCTTCTTCCTAAGAGAATGCCCTAGGGGTATAAAAAAATCTGGTTGATAGGAAATAGTTAAAATTGTGCTTTAATATGTTCTTTAGGAGATTAATTTTTTTGTTCTCCTGAATTCAAAGGATAGGGCCCCATAGGGAGGGGCCAGTTTGTCTAGTCTTGTTCTCTTGAATCTTTAGTGAGGAACTTAGCTTAGGAAGGCTGGGTACTTGTTGAATGGACAATTCTTTTCACAGCTTCAATAAAGAACAGTGTGGTTGGGTGTATAAAACAAATAAGCAATAAAAATCTTTTGTATAGCACAGGGAAATAATAGTCATTGTTTTGTAATAACTTTTAATGGAGTTTAATCTATAAAAATATTGAATCAGTATGCTGTACACCTGGAACTAATATAATATTGTAAGTCAGTTATACTTCCATTAAAAAAAAAAGAATGAAATAATTGGGCAGGGATATCAGATAATTTTATAGTGGGTTCCTTGCACATAAATGATTTAAATATGTTTCCCTAAAAGAAACTGTTTTCATACTTAGAGATAGTAAACATCCCTGTGCATAAAAAGATATCTGAGTTCAGAATTTCATATATATAACTTAAAAAACAAGTTTGAGCACTTTAACAATTACATATACTTTTACAACTTCTGCTTCCAANTTTTGAGATGTGTATAAGAGACAGTACTTAGAGATAGTAAACATCCCTGTGCATAAAAAGATATCTGAGTTCAGAATTTCATATATATGACTTAAAAAACAAGTTTGAGCACTTTAACAATTACATATACTTTTACAACTTCTGCTTCCAACTAAAATGGAGTGACAGGAGCTGGATTTACCCTTCCATGTGCAATAACTAGAAAAAAGATAACTATTTGAGAAATACCAAGTGTCAGACACTGTTGGATGATAGTGATTGAGAGATGGGAAACTACTGGTGTGAGTGTGGTGAACTGCCTCCGTTCCTCACCTTGAGAGAATTTTCCCACCATAGTACAGGCAGAGGGAACTCAGGCAGAGCTTGGTGTACCGTCTGAGAAGGAGAGAGGGAGCTAGGTTATGAGGGAATCAAAAAAGCAATAGTTCAGGGTACAGAGTGCGAGAGGAGAGAGGGAAGCATGGAGGAGAGTTTAGAGATCTGAGGAAGAGTTCCACTGAAATAGTCAAAAGAGTACTGTTAGGCACATGAGTTTGAGGAAAAGATTTGATGGTGAGGAAGTATCACTTGAGTGTCAGAGAAAAGAGTGACTAGAGAAGGAAATGGTAACCCACTCCAGTGTTCTTGCCTTGAGAATCCCAGGGACGGGGGAGCCTGGTGGGCTGCTNTCCATCAGCAACTCCCGGAGTTCACTCAGACTCATGTCCATCGAGTCAGTGATGCCATCCAGCCATCTCATCTTCTGTTGTCCCTTTCTCCTCCTGCCCGCAATCCCTCCCAGCATCAGAGTCTTTTCCAATGAGTCAATTCTTCGCATGAGGTGGCCAAAGTACTGGAGTTTCAGCTTTAGCATCATTCCTTCCAAGGAAAATCCAGGGCTGATCTCCTTCAGAATGGACTGGTTGGATCTTAGTGCAGTCCAAGGGACTCTCAAGAGTCTTCTCCAACACCACAGTTAAAAAGCATCAATTTTATGGCACTCAGCTTTCTTCACAGTCCAACTCTCACATCCATACATGACTACTGGGAAAAACAATAGCCTTGACTAGACAGACCTTTGTTGGCAAAGTAATGTCTCTGCTTTTCAATATGTTATCTAGGTTGGTCATAACTTTCCTTCCAATGAGCAAGCATCTTTTAATTTCATGGCTGTAATCACCATCGCAGTGATTTTGGGGTCCAAAAAAATAAAGTCTGACACTGTTTCCACTGTTTCCCCATCTATTTCTCAAGACGTGATGGGACCAGATGCCATGATCTTAGTTTTCCAAATGTTAAAATAAAACTTATTATAAAGGTACAGCAATCATGACAGTATGATATTGGTATCAAGATAGACAAAGATCAGTGGAACAGAACAGAATCCAGAAATATACCCACACATACAAGGTCTATTAATTTTCAATAAAGGTATAAAGGCAAACCAGTGGAGAAAGGAGAATCTTTTTAAACAATATGTTGGAACAATTGGATGGGTATATGTCCTGGTGGCTCAGATGGTAAAGAGTTTGCCTGTAATGTGGGAGTCCTGGGTTCAATCCCTGGGTTAGGAAGATCCCCTAGATAAAGAAATGGCTACCCACTCCAATATTCTTGCCTGGAAAATCCCATGGACAGAGGAGCTAGGCAGAATACAGTCCATGGGGTCACAAAGAATAGGATATGACTGAGCGACTTCACTTTCACACGCCAAAAAATAGACTTTGGCACACATATGTTACCACATAAAAAACTCTCAGTAGGAGCTGACACATAGATTATAGTTCTAAACATAAAATATATTGTCTCAAAAAGTAATCTAGGAAGAAAATTTTGTGAGTTTGAACTAGGCAAAGATTTCTTAGGTACGGTAGTTTCAAGCAGAAGCTATAAAAGAATACACTGAGAAATTTGGACTTCATTAAAATTAAAAATTCCTGGTCTTTGAAACACAGTTAAGAAAATGAATGGAAAGATAACCCATGGACTGGGATAATGTATTTACCAAGCATATTTCTGATAAAGGATTTTGATTCAGAATATGTAAAAAATAAAAGCCCTCAATATTCAATCATAAAAAGCCAAAGAATCCAATAAAAATGAACAAATAGTTGAGCAGATACTTCACCAAAGACGATAATACAGATGTCACATAGGGACTTGAAAAGATGCTTGATATCATTAGCCATTTGAGAAATGCAAGTTAAAATCACAAGTTAAAATCACAATACATATAGGCCTATTAGAATTGCTCATACTAAGAAGACTGATCAAACCAAGTATTGATCTGCATATGGTGAAAATGCACTCTGGAAAACAGCTGGGCAGTCTTAAAAAGAAAATTTATTACTGTCATATAGTAGCCATTCCACCTCTTAGAAACTTTTATCACAGAAAAGAAAGCATATATTCAAATAGCTACATGAGTATTTATTTTATAAACTTTATTTGTAACAGGCAAAAACTAGAAACAACCTAAATGTCCATCACCAGATACATGGATCACCAAACTGTATTATACTCATGTAACAGAACACTTCTTAGTAATAAAACTGTATGAACAATTGATAAACACAAGAACAGGAAAGAATCTTGAAATAATTGTGCTGAGTTTAATGATGCCAAACTAGAAAGAGTAGGTACTGTATATACTGTATACATTGTACCATATGATTCCACTTATATAAACTTCTAGAATTAAAGTTAGCAAGTTAAATACTATTTTTAATGCACTAATTTAGAATATATATTATATATTTTTATTCTAGATATGGGGGATATTTCCCAGTATCTAGTGAAATAAGAGAGTGAAACAGTTGGCTTAAAAGTCAACATTCAGAAAACTAAGATGTCATCTGGTCCCATCACATCATGGCAAATTGATGGGGAAACAGTGTAAACAGTAACAGACTTTATTTTTGGGGGCTCCCAAATCACTGCAGATGGTGACTGCAGCCATGAAATTAAAAGATGATTGCTCCTTGGAAGAAAAGTTTTGACTAACCTAGACAGCATATTAAAAAGCAGAGACATTACTTTCCCAACAAAGGTCCGTGTAGTCAAAGCTATGGTTTTTCCAGTAGTCATGTATGAATGGAGAGTTTGGACTATAAAGAAAGCTGAGCACCAAAGAATTGATGCTTTCAAGCTGTGGTGTTGGAGAAGACTCTTGAGAGTCCCTTGGACTGCAAGGAGATCCAACCAGTCCATCCTAAAGGAAATCAGTCCCGAATATTCATTGGAAGGACTAATGGTGAAGCTGAAACTCTCTTAGACCAGCTGATGCGAAGAACAGACTCATTTAAAAGACCCTGATGCTGGAAAAGATTGAAGGCTGGCAGAGAAGGAGACAACAGAGGATGAAATGGTTGGATGGCATCACCGACTCAATGTTCATGAGTTTGAGTAAACTCCAGGAGTTGGTAATGGACAGGGAGACCTGGAGTGCTGCAGTCCATGGGGTCACAAAGAGTCAGATACAACTGAGCGACTGAACTGAACTGGGGATATTTCCTATTACTCTTTAGGAAAAGAAATCATTATACTAATCTTGAATCTTAACATTATAAGATAAAATTATTAGAGATTCAGAAGCATTCAAAGAGTATTAAATCTTTTGAGAATCTTTAACTGAAATTAAGAAATATGAAGTTTGAAATATATTTCTCTTTTTAACTTGCAACAATTGTTTATATCTCTGGCTTAAATTGGATGGATGGCATAAAATATTTGGTACAGTTTATATAGAAAACTGTATGAAATATGAATTCAGAAAGCTATAATGAATTCAACACATTTTGTTCTTTTTTTATTCATGTCTAATTGAAAAATAACATCGTAATATATTTAAAGTGCAAAATGTGATGACTTGATATATGCATACATTTTTAAAGGATTCCCTCTCTTCAGTTAACACATCCATCACCTCTTATATTTACCTTTTTTTTATTAGTAGTAAGAACACTTAAGTCTCTTGAAGTCAGTTTCAGCTATACTATATAGTATAATCGGTTTTAGTCAATCAGACCTTATTCACCATAAAGCTGAAAGTTTATACCCTTTTTACCAACCTCTGCTCCTTCCTCTGTCACTCCAACTCATCCTGGTATCTACCATTCTACTTTCTAATTTTGAGTTTGACCTTTTTGGGGGATTCTACATAGAAGTGATACAAAACAGTATTTGTCTTTCTCTGGCTTATTGCACTTAGCATAATGTCCTGCAGTTTCTTTGATGTTCTTGCAAATGGAAGAATTTTTTTTTCTTTTTATGGCTAAATAATATTTCATTGTGGGGGTGTGTGTGTGTTTGTATATCACTGTATGGGATAAGTCACTTATCTCTGTTTTACTTAGACTGGTTTCTGGAGATGCTATCTTTGTTCGTTTGTTTGGAACATATTTCCCTGTTTCTTCATTTTCCTTGAACTTTGTGTTGGTCTCTGTGCAGGTAAATGCAGGAGATGAACCTCTCCCATCAGCCTGGCCCAAACCTCTTGCTGCTTCTCAAATCTTTGTGTTTATCCAAGCCAATGTCTTTGTATTTAGTGATTCTTTGTAATATAAAGAGCATGCCAACACCCACCTGTGTTTCACAATGGACAGTCATAGTCAGCACATAGATATGGGTGGATTAGAAGTTTGACCTTCAGGCAGCAACTAGGAAAGTGTGCAAATGCCTTCTGGGAAGAAAGTGGGATGCGGGCATTTCTGCCTGCTTCCTCTGCAAGGCACAGGTGAATAGCTGCATGGGTTGCTCCTGCACCTTTGTAAAAACTGGTTCTTTTCCTGCTATAACTATATGGGACTTGTGAATGTCAGCCTTGTTGACTCTCAGACCTCAGTAATTAGGGGACACTCCCCTTAGGTGGCGGCCTGAAAGGTTGAGATGCTGGATATATCAGCTTCTTCACTCCTCAGGAAGAAGCTGAGAGTTAAGTGTACTGTGCTGGGGGTGGGGCTTATCATGATTCTGTGTCTCAGACTTCCACCCACATTTTAATGCAACTGTTTTCTGTGCTGGTAGATGTGTCAGAGTTACTCAACTGGTGTTTGGATTTTCCTCAAAGGAAACTAATCTGTGTAGTAGTTGTGTATGAAGTGTCTGTCAGAGGAGGAGGAAAATTCAGGAACCTATGTCATCACCTTGGTCCAGAGTCTACCTTTTTTTTTTTCTGACCTATTTTTATGAAGAAAGCACCATGAGTAAAATGCAACTTCCATAGTTTCATCATGTGTGAGCAAACTTGAACTGAAAACTTACTATAGATGAATTTGTCAGTTCTTCAGAACTATAGGGATGTGTCTAAGTAGGGAGCATGTTCTAACAATGTAGACTTCTCCTAGGGATGTTTGCAAAGTTGATCTTCATTTTGGCATCAGCCTTTCACAGTTTCTAAAACATTTTAAACCAGATTTTTTTTTTTTATCTTTAAATGAAGAGTAACTGGGAAAAAATATACGTATTATACACACACACACACACACACATATATGTATGTGTGTATATATATATCAAGGTGAATCCATTCATGAGTCCTACAGTAGATTCCAATACCTGATACCTGAAACCTCAAAGAGAATATCTTGGCATACATTCTTATAGTAGTATCTGTGTTTTCTAGCAAAATCATTGCTCATGTGGATTCTTCTTGAAATGTGAGATCCTAAGGAGGAGCTCACCATGGTGTATATCCTCTTTGTACACTCTGTGCTGTCCCACTGTGAAATTTTTCAAATTTTGAATTTGTCAATAAATTTGCTATTGGTGTACCTTGGCTTTATATGATTTAGTATTTTGCCATCATCGTTTTAGTTGCTAAATCATGTCCGACTTTTTTGTGACCCCCATGGACTCTAGCCCACGAGGCTCCTCTGTCCCTGGGATTTCCCAGGCAAAAAAACACTGGAGTGGGGTGCCATTCCCTTCTCCAGGGGATCTTCCCAGCCAGAGATTGAACCCACATCTCTTGCATTGGCAGGAGGATTCTTTACCACTGAGCCACGTGGGGAGTCCATTTTATTTAATAGATGGTGCCAAAAACATCTGAGGAAGGACTAAACCTGAAGGAAGATATGTAAGCACTGACAGTTAAGTTAAATAAAATCCAAAATGCTCTTGAAAACAATCTATAATGGTGAGGTGAATTTAGGAAAACTTTTGACAATTAATACAGACAGGCTAGTTTTATCAGTATACATATACATGTGCTCTGTCATCTATTGGATTTGCAGATGCAGCAGCCAATGCAAAAGGATGTCTAGTTACAGTATTTAATTCCAAAACCAATCTCAAGCTAAAAATAAAAGGACAAGTTTGGGAATAATTAAGCTGATTCTAGCCAAAAAATTTTTAAAGGCTTTCAGTCTGACTTTGTGGATCATGTTTTTAACAACAAAGGTTTCCTGAGTTTGTAGTTAAGGAACAAATTACCAACAGTTCTTTTTGATACACTGGAAAAATAGATGACCTAAACTGAATATGATAATACCTAATAGGATAGATTTGGTTAAACAATCCTGGTGACAAACAGGCCTTCTTGAGCCAGCAATATCAGTGAAAGTCTCATTTACCAATTGTATCCATGAGATCCTTTCCTTTAAACCTGTTAAACAGAAAGAAAAAAGATGGATGATATTCACACAAAGGGTGTTTTCCTCTTTTTTTTTTTTTTTTTACAAGTTTCAATTTTGTTGAATTAGAGCAGTATGTGTAACTGTGTGTTTAGCCATTCACTTGAATAAACTTCCACAATTGTACATTGAGATCATAGAACACATCTTCAAAGCTAATTAAATCAACATAATAGGTTCCTACAGCTGCTTGCTTTTTGTCTTGCTTTTTGCTTTCCAGTGTCTAAACCAAATGTGTTTTGATGGGATAATAAGCCTCTTGCTCTTTCTACCACCATAACTCTCTCCCTCTACAGATTTTCATATATTTACCATCAAATACAATTTCATATATTGTATATTATCATCTACATTTAACACATTTTGAAGAATGTGGTTTAGTAAGACAATCACTTTTTTCCTGAGCACTTTCCATTGAGGAAATAGACTATATTATTCTGGCTGTAAATAGTTTTTTTCTATATTTAGTGACTAACACCCCATGTAATTAAAGGCAGAGAAATTTACGTGTGATAAGTAGAAGATAAATTCTTATAAGTTTTTATGCTTTTAAAGGAGTATTACACTGCAGCCATGCACTTATAACACATTACATACACATGTGCATACACAGAAATTTGTAAAAGACGAAGTTGGAGTAAAAGTACTTGCCTCAAGTTTCATGGAAGTGTTTTTTATTTCAGACCAGAGAAGTCTCATCCTTCTCAAACATCTGGCTTATATTATTGCAGGTTCTGCTGTCAGTGTTTACTTAAATAGTGAGAGGCTGTGCCTATGTCACCCTCGAGAGGATCATTCATTAGTAACTGATTTGGTTTAAGGCTTTATTTATCTATTATGACAAAATGGTAATACAAATAAATGCTTTCTGAGCTAGAGATGTTTCGTTTTCAGAGTTTAATCACATTCACTNGAGTCCTACAGTAGATTCCAATACCTGATACCTGAAACCTCAAAGAGAATATCTTGGCATACATTCTTATAGTAGTATCTGTGTTTTCTAGCAAAATCATTGCTCATGTGGATTCTTCTTGAAATGTGAGATCCTAAGGAGGAGCTCACCATGGTGTATATCCTCTTTGTACACTCTGTGCTGTCCCACTGTGAAATTTTTCAAATTTTGAATTTGTCAATAAATTTGCTATTGGTGTACCTTGGCTTTATATGATTTAGTATTTTGCCATCATCGTTTTAGTTGCTAAATCATGTCCGACTTTTTTGTGACCCCCATGGACTCTAGCCCACGAGGCTCCTCTGTCCCTGGGATTTCCCAGGCAAAAAAACACTGGAGTGGGGTGCCATTCCCTTCTCCAGGGGATCTTCCCAGCCAGAGATTGAACCCACATCTCTTGCATTGGCAGGAGGATTCTTTACCACTGAGCCACGTGGGGAGTCCATTTTATTTAATAGATGGTGCCAAAAACATCTGAGGAAGGACTAAACCTGAAGGAAGATATGTAAGCACTGACAGTTAAGTTAAATAAAATCCAAAATGCTCTTGAAAACAATCTATAATGGTGAGGTGAATTTAGGAAAACTTTTGACAATTAATACAGACAGGCTAGTTTTATCAGTATACATATACATGTGCTCTGTCATCTATTGGATTTGCAGATGCAGCAGCCAATGCAAAAGGATGTCTAGTTACAGTATTTAATTCCAAAACCAATCTCAAGCTAAAAATAAAAGGACAAGTTTGGGAATAATTAAGCTGATTCTAGCCAAAAAATTTTTAAAGGCTTTCAGTCTGACTTTGTGGATCATGTTTTTAACAACAAAGGTTTCCTGAGTTTGTAGTTAAGGAACAAATTACCAACAGTTCTTTTTGATACACTGGAAAAATAGATGACCTAAACTGAATATGATAATACCTAATAGGATAGATTTGGTTAAACAATCCTGGTGACAAACAGGCCTTCTTGAGCCAGCAATATCAGTGAAAGTCTCATTTACCAATTGTATCCATGAGATCCTTTCCTTTAAACTTGTTAAACAGAAAGAAAAAAGATGGATGATATTCACACAAAGGGTGTTTTCCTCTTTTTTTTTTTTTTTTTACAAGTTTCAATTTTGTTGAATTAGAGCAGTATGTGTAACTGTGTGTTTAGCCATTCACTTGAATAAACTTCCACAATTGTACATTGAGATCATAGAACACATCTTCAAAGCTAATTAAATCAACATGATAGGTTCCTACAGCTGCTTGCTTTTTGTCTTGCTTTTTGCTTTCCAGTGTCTAAACCAAATGTGTTTTGATGGGATAATAAGCCTCTTGCTCTTTCTACCACCATAACTCTCTCCCTCTACAGATTTTCATATATTTACCATCAAACACAATTTCATATATTGTATATTATCATCTACATTTAACACATTTTGAAGAATGTGGTTTAGTAAGACAATCACTTTTTTCCTGAGCACTTTCCATTGAGGAAATAGACTATATTATTCTGGCTGTAAATAGTTTTTTTCTATATTTAGTGACTAACACCCCATGTAATTAAAGGCAGAGAAATTTACGTGTGATAAGTAGAAGATAAATTCTTATAAGTTTTTATGCTTTTAAAGGAGTATTACACTGCAGCCATGCACTTATAACACATTACATACACATGTGCATACACAGAAATTTGTAAAAGACGAAGTTGGAGTAAAAGTACTTGCCTCAAGTTTCATGGAAGTGTTTTTTATTTCAGACCAGAGAAGTCTCATCCTTCTCAAACATCTGGCTTATATTATTGCAGGTTCTGCTGTCAGTGTTTACTTAAATAGTGAGAGGCTGTGCCTATGTCACCCTCGAGAGGATCATTCATTAGTAACTGATTTGGTTTAAGGCTTTATTTATCTATTATGACAAAATGGTAATACAAATAAATGCTTTCTGAGCTAGAGATGTTTCGTTTTCAGAGTTTAATCACATTCACTATAAATATAGCTTCATGGTTCATTCCTGTCACAGTCTTTATAAATGGAATCCATCTTACTAGACTGTCAGATCAGCATAAGTAGGCATTTGGCTATTGACATGAGTACTGGAAAATTTAACTCTTTGAAAATTTTTGTCCAGATTCTCTATTTTGTCAGAGTCTATATGTTTGATAATTCCATTTCTGTTGTTAGAAGAAATAGTATGGTGTGGTAATTAAAACCTGGACTCTGAAAATAGACGACTTGGATTTAAATCCTATCTCTGTCACTTACCCATGGTGTGATCTTGAACAAGCACTTTACCTATCTGTACCTTAGGATCCTCATCTGTAAAATAGAAATTTTAGTAAGATCTAATTTGTATGTAGTTGAAAAGAATAAATAAGTTAATACATGCTTAATGTTTAGATAACATCTGGGACATAGTGTTAGTTGCTATTTTATTATGAGGAAGTATGTAAAAATGGTTTGGATATTCTCTTTGAAATGTCTTTAGTAATATTTCACCAAAGGAAATTTTAGCATATCAATAATCATTGTTAGAATTACAAAGGATTTTCCACCTATGTTTTTTAAAAACAAAAGTAATGCAAATTCTTTTTTAAGGCAGTTTGAGTAATTGGATATTTTGAGACCAAGAAAGAAGCAAAGTTACTTTATAACTAGACCCATTGGGGTTATATATAAATTCATTTCAAATTCTTTCAGAAAATTCTATTTCCTCTATTTTAGTTATTCTTCTTACTGTGAAGAGAATATTCCCTCAGGGGGTGGAGAGAAGAACTTTAATCGCCATATTCTCTGTTTCCTTGCCCCAATTTTATTTGGTCAGATGAAATCGCCTGGGAATCCCAGTCAGTTTCTTTCTCCCTCTCTCTCTCTCTCCCCTCCTTTTCCTGCCCTGTTTCTCCCACTGTCTGTTCTCCCTCCCTCAGGTGCCTACATAAACTCTCAGTCTTCATTTTCTTTAGTAACTCTTACTCATTTACTCATTCTTTAAGACTCAGATCAATTTTCATCTCCCACACAAAATCTCTCACTAATCTTCAAGAAACTGTTGTTTTTTCCCTTCTCTATGCCCTCACTGGACTCTGCTCATTGAGACATGTTATCTTCTAATTATCATTTAATATGTTGATTTACAATGTTGAACTGTGACTTCAAGATACCAGCAACAACTTATTGGCCTTTGTATTGTCAGTATTTACCTCTGTGTACTATGAAATGGTATGAACCTAGCAGAAGCAGAAGATATTCAGAAGAGAACTACACAGTAGAACTGTACAAAAAAGATCTTCATGACCCAGATAACCATGAGGAGGTGATCACTCACCTGAGCCAGACATCCTGGAATGCAAAATCAAGTGGGCCTTAGGAAGTATCACTATGAACAAAGCCAGTGGAGGCAATGGAATTCCAGTTGAGCTATTTCAAATCCTGAAAGATGATACTGTGAAAGTGCTGCACTCAATATGTCNGCCAGACATCCTGGAATGCAAAATCAAGTGGGCCTTAGGAAGTATCACTATGAACAAAGCCAGTGGAGGCAATGGAATTCCAGTTGAGCTATTTCAAATCCTGAAAGATGATACTGTGAAAGTGCTGCACTCAATATGTCACCAAATTTGGAAAACTCACCAGTAGCCAGAGGACTGGAAAAGGTCACTTTTCATTCCATTCCCAAAGAAAGACAATGCCAAAGAATGCTCAAACTACTGAACAATTGCACTCATCTCACACACTAGCAAAGTAATGCTCAAAATTCTTCAAGCCAGGCTTTAGCAGTACATGAACCATGAAATTTCAGATGTTCAAGCTGGATTTAGAAAAAGCAGAGGAACCAGAGATCAAAATGCCAACATCTGCTAGATCATCAAAAAAGCAAGAGAGTTCCAGAAAAATATCTTCTGTTTTATTAACTAAGCCAAAGCCTTTGATTGTGTGGATCACAACAAACTGTGGAAACTTCTTAAAGAGATGAGAATACCAGACCACCTGACCTGCCTCTTGAGAAATCTGTATGCAGGTCAAGTAGCAACAGTTAGAGTTAGACATGGAACAAAAGACTGGTTTCAAATTGGGAAAGGAGTACATCAAAGCTGTATATTGTCACCCTGCTAATTTAACTTATATGCAGAGTACATCNCCTGACCTGCCTCTTGAGAAATCTGTATGCAGGTCAAGTAGCAACAGTTAGAGTTAGACATGGAACAAAAGACTGGTTTCAAATTGGGAAAGGAGTACATCAAAGCTGTATATTGTCACCCTGCTAATTTAACTTATATGCAGAGTACATCATGCAAACTGTCAGGCTGGAAGAAGCACAAGCTGGAATCAAGATTGCCAGGAGAAATATCAATAACCTCAGATATGCAGATGACATCACGTTTATGGCAGAAAGCGAAGGAGGACTAAAGAGCCTCTTAAGGAAAGTGAAAGAGGACAGTGAAAAAGTTGGCTTAAAGCTCAACATTCAGAAAACTAAGATCATGGCATTTGGTCCCATCATCTCATGGCAAATAGATGGGGAAACAATGGAAACAGTCAGAGACTCTACTTTCTTGGGCTTGAAAATCACTGCAGATGGTCACTGCAGCCATGAAGTTAAAAGACACTTTCTCCTTGGAAGAAAAGCTATGACCATACCTAGAGAGCATATTAAAAAGCAGAGACATTACTTTGCCAACAAAGGTCTGCCTAGTCAAAGCTATGGTTTTTCCAGTAGTCATGTATGGATGTGAGATTTGGACTATAAAGAAAGCTGAGTGCCAAAGAATTGATACTTTNAGAGCCTCTTGATGAAGGTGAAAGAGGAGAGTGAAAAAGTTGGCTCAAAGCTCAACATTCAGAAAACGAAGATCATGGCACCTGGTCCCATCACTTCATGGCAAATAGATGGGGAAACAGTGGAAACAGTGGCTGACTTTACTTTTGGGGGCTCCAAAATCACTGCAGATGGTAACTGCAACCATGAAATTAAGAGACGCTTACTCCTTGAAAGGAAAGTGATGACCAACCTAGACAGCATATTAAAAAAGCAGAGACATTACTTTGTCAATAAAGGTCCATCTAGTCAAGGCTATGGTTTTTCCAGTAGTCATATATGGATGTGAGAGTTGGACTATAAAGAAAGCTGAGTTCTGAAGAATTGATGCTTTTGAACTGTGGTGTTGGAGAAGACTTGAGAGTCCCTTAGCTTGCAAGGAGATCCAACCAGTCCATCCTAAAGGAAATCAGTCCTGAATGTTCATTGGAAGGATTGATGTTGAAGCTGAAACTCCAATAGTTTGTTCACCTGATGCAGAGAGCCGACCATTTGAAAAAACCTTGATGCTGGGGAAAAATTGAGGGCAAGAGGAGAAGGTGATGACTGAAGATGAGATGGTTTGATGGGATCACCAACTCAGTGGAGATGAGTTTGGGGGAACTTTGGGTGTTGGTGATGGACAGGGAGGCCTGGCGTGCTGTGGTTCTTGGGGTTGCAAAGAGTTGGACATGACTGAGGGACTGAACTGAACTGAACTGAACCAACCCAGTCTCCTTAATTTGCCTTTACAACTGGCTGACATCTGTAATTCCCTGTTAGTGGTCACTTCAAGGTCTTGGTACACATTAACCTAGTTAGACATTATCTTGTCTAGGATTAGTTGAAAATAACAAAGCAACAAGCCTGTTAGCAATGATTAGCTTATCTGAGAGTGAAGAGATTGGTGGACAGAAATGGTAAATTTTGATGTCAGAAGGGTTCTGTGTGTGGGTTATTAGAGGGTGCATTGATCAGTGAGAATGACCTGGGGCACTGGAAACTGTGCGTAGCAGCTGGCATGAAAGGGAGGCCAAATGCTCAAAAGAATATCCTGAAAGTCAAGTTAGCTTATGTTACTATTCAGCTGAGATCTTGCCTGACTGAGTCATAACATTTAGGAAAGGGGAAGCTCCAGGTGGACTGTTTGCTTGAGCCCAAGTGCAGCTCTCCTCAGTTACAAAAGTGGGAAACCAATCTCCTCGTGCCAGAGATCACTGGGTTCCTTGCAGTTTTGCAGGACAGTGCAGTGGCTACCCTCAGTAAAATAAATAAGGTTCAATTAAAAACAATTCCATAATTCAATCCAGGTCAGATCTTTGCCTTGTCTTTTACTGAATTCTTGTTCAGTAGAGTTGCTGAGAAAGTTAATCTATCCACACGCAATTCATCACATGTGTTTATATTTCTAAAAGTTGCAGAGACGGAAATTATTGGCCTTACAAACCCTGTCTGTCTCACTATTAAATCATTTGCAGACTGTTAAGCAGGGCTCATTTTGGAGGGTTGGAAGGCCCCAGAGCTGCACTGCCCCCGTTTCCTCCACTGGAAAAAATCTGTTGATGTATGAAAAATAGGTATTTAAATAAGCTATCTGAATTTTCAGAAATGACTCCAGGCATTTGAGCAATTAGGTAGAGACTCTCACACAAAACTTTGGAGCCAGATTTACACAGTGTTTAAAATAGCTCTTTCTAGAATTTAGCCACTTTTGGAAATTCCATGAACAGTTTTGAATGAGTACTCTATTATTCCATGGCCAATTTTAATAGCATTATCTGCAGCATCTTCTGATTTACTCCCTTTCATCTGTTTCCACAGATACAAACAGTACCCAAACTGCCTGTACCTCTCCAGGATTTGATATGTTACAGCAAGAATTAATTTTCTTTCATTGCCATTTTGATTATTTCATTTCTTTTATTTTTATATACATGCAATGGCTCCTCCTTTATATTAAGTCCCATTTTAATTTTGTGGTTCAAGCCTCGGTGTCAATATGTTAGACTCCCCTCTGAGCCACATCCTGTCTCATCCTCTCTCTCCTATCCAAAAGGCAGCTACTTCATACTCCCCACATGGGCTTCCCTGGTGGCTCAGATGGTATAGAATCTGCCTGCAGTGCAGGAAACCTGGGTTCAATCCCTGGGTTGGGAAGATCCCCTAGAGAAGGGAATGGCCACTCTAGTCCAGTATTCTTTAACTGGACTACCCTCAGTAAAATAAATAAGGTTCAATTAAAAACAATTCCATAATTCAATCCAGGGCAGATCTTTGCCTTGTCTTTTACTGAATTCTTGTTCAGTGGAGAATTCCATGGATATAGGAGCTTGTTGGGCTACTGTCCATGGGGTCTCAAAGAGTTGGACAGGACTGAGTGACTAACACTTTCACTTTTCTTTTGTACTCCCCATATCTCACTTCCTCTAGAATTAGCTTATTGTGAACCTTTGTGTCCCATTCTCATATCTAGAAATTCTAGTCTCTCCATGTCAGCTGACAGTTCGTTCTTTCCTGTAAGACTCCTCTGGTTCAAGGATCAGCATAACCTGTGGCTCTTCAGTATTTAATTTGTTTATAAATAATTAAATCAATTAATTGTTTATTGATCATGATGTTTATGTAATGTGGTAAGCATTGTAGATATTATAAAAGATAGTTCTTTGCCTTCAATTGTGATAGAATTATGACTTAAAGCATACTGTTAACATAAAACACTAAATACTGTGATGTAAACACAGACAAAATATGATATCACTCAGTGGTTAAAGAGCAGTGCTCTACATCCTAAGGATATTCAGTCTCTCAAGCATTTCTTTCCCTTAGACAGTTGGTATTCTTCCCTTAGATAGCCTCTCCAGGGCCAACCCTACCTGGTTCTAGTTTTCTGAGCTGTCCAATATGGTAGCCATTGGTCACATGTGGCTACAAAGCAGTTGAAATGTTGCCAATGTAACTGAGGAATAAAAATTTAATTTCATTTATTTCTACTTCATATAAATTTAGGCTTAAAAATTAATGTTCATTTCAACTGTTGGAAAACTTTTAGACACATTTGGAACAGCTTGGGTTTGTAAGGTTACTTTTTCAAATGTACACTTTTATTAATAAAATCTAAATACAGATCAAATGTTACTAGTGAAAATTTAACATGTGAATTGAGATGCGCTATAAGTATAAAATACGCCATGGATTGTGAAGACAAAGTGTAAAAATATATATGAAATATCTCATTCATTTTTAATAATTTTGTGTATTTATTTTTGGCTGTGTTGGGTCTTCGTTGCTTTTCTCTAGTTGTGTGAGTGGGGTTGCTCTCTACTTGTGGTGTGTGGTCTTCTCATTGTGTGGCTTCTCTTGCTGTGGAATATGGGCTCCAGGGTGCGAGGGCTCAGTAGTTGGGGCTCCCGGGCTCTAGAGCGCAGGCTCAATAGTTGTGGTGCATAAGCGTAGTTGCTCCATGGCATGTGAGATCTTCCTGGATCGAGGATCAAACCCACATCACCTGCATTGGCAGGGTGATTCTTTACCAGTGAGCCATCAAGGAAGCCCTCGTTAATTTTTACAAAATTGAATACATGTTGAAATAATATTCTGAATGTGTTGGTTTAAATAAATACATTCTTAAAATTTCTTTCCTTTTTATTTTTTTTTTGCTTTTAAAAATGTGAGTACTAGAAAATCTTATATTACTTATATTACACATGTGAATTGCTGTGTCATCTTTTGAATGGCATTGCTTTAGATAAACCAGATCTATGCTAGATTCCCATATGTACATGGACCTCAGGGCCGATTACTCCAGTGATGTTTATTGGTTGTCTAGAACTCTGGTGCATTTTGGCCTTCCACTGATCCTACCATATCAACTTCAAGTTATATTTAAAAACATAATCCTGGACTGTCATGTGCTGTTGGAGATCTATATTTCTCCATTCATTCGACCCTTTATGAATGGATATACCTTAAAATTTCACTTTGGTATTTGTCTCTTTATGTGAATAACCGTATTCTTTCCTGTCCACTCCTTTGTGTATTGGCTAGAATGACTTTACTTCCTATTCTAGACTTTCTTCTTTTTTATCAATCTTGTGTGAGAAAATTTGCTCATTTTGGGCTGTAGCTTTTTGCAATCCTTACTTTCTGGGAAAATCTGATTTTGGTTTTTGACTTTGAGCCCTTCTTCCTTGCGCCCATCCCTACTTTCTTCCATGTAAACTAGAGGATAGTAGAAGCTCTGGGGGAAGCCAGTCAGATTCCACATGCATAAATCCATGCAAAACAGTGTGTACTCACGACACTTGGAGTGCATGAGACTCTGGGGCCCTCTCCTTTTAAATTCTTATTTTCTGAAGTCTTTTGTACCTGGTTTTTAAAAGTCTTTGTCTGCTTCACCAACTGATTATTCATCATGCATCAGATACAGGTCCAGTGTAGCAATTTCCCTAGGCAATTCCTCTCTTCTTTGGGAGATGAAGTCTAAAATATTTGTCTTATTTAACATTCTGCACAATTTAACCCTGATTGCATGTCCACTTTTGCCTCCAGCAAGTAACTCTAAACCATCCTGGTCTCTGTCTTTTGTGGCTCTCCTAGCACTAACTCTTCATACCCCAGGCTGCTACTGCTCTTCCTGATTTTTGAAGTACAGGTAACAGTATTTAGCATGAATGAGAGTTGTGAAACTGTAATAATAATAATAACTGACATTCATATAATGCTCAACATGTGCTAGGCACTGTTCTAAACAGTTTATTTGTATCTTATTTTATTTCCTCTAATAGTTATGATCTCATTTCATGAGGGAGAGATTGGGGAATAGAGAAGTTAAACACCTTGTCCAAGGCCACACAGCTAATTAGTGGCAGAGCTATAATTCAGTCAAGCTTTCCGGTCTATATTTTTGTATAGAGCTAAATTGTCTTGGAGACTTTGTCCTAGGCATTTAACATGGATTATCTTACTTAATATTCACAACAAGGAGGGAAAGTGACCTCAGAGCATAAAGTAACAAAAAGGGTTTTGAAAGTGAAAGACATTCCAATGAACCAGACAAATGGCAATTACTCAAGAAACAGTTTTGATGATGCCTTAGGCCTGTGATGAATTCTGGCTCACTACTTGTGTGTGTGAATAAAGTTTTATTGTATCACAACAATACTCCATCATTTATGTATGCTCTTCCAATTCAATGGTAGGATGGAATAGCTGTGGCAGAGGTTTTATGGCCACCAAAGCCTAACATTTTTCCATCCGGCTCTTTGTAGAAAATCTTTCCAAACCCTGGATGCACCACACCTGAGGAGTACATAGACTTTGCAATGAATGCTAAGATTCTGTATTAAGAGAAGTGATTATTTGCTATTGCCTGCCCAAAACACTTTCTTTGAAGACTCCTTTTGTGTTCTCTGAGAGAAGATTGGGAGATCTAAGAAGAACTAATAATTTTTTCACTTCCTGTGGCTGAAATCAGCATAAAAGCCCTTCATCCTCCACAATGTATTGATTTCTTCTATGGCAGGTGTCACACTGCTTGATCCAATTGACGTATCCTTGAAAAGCTGATTTAAATCAGTTTGGCAAATTGAAACACATTTTTTCTTCATTTATAGTTTCTGTGATGCTCTATCCACTTGAAAGGGCCTGTGACTCTTTATAAAATGTGGTTTGCTTGTTCTTTCATGACACAATCCCCCACCTCCCTACTACTCACACTGATGTCCACTTGTGGACTTCCTGGTGGCTCAGATGGTGAAAGGAATCCACCCACAATACAGGAGACCTGGGTTCAATCCCTGGGTTGGGGAGATCCCCTGGAAGAGGGCATGGTAACCCACTCCAGTATTCTTGCCTGGAGAGTTCCATGGATAGAGGAGCCTGGTGGGCTCCAGTCCATGGGGTCACAAAGAGTCAGACAAGACTGAGCACAGCACAGTCATCCTTCTACAAAAAGAGTTATATCCAACTGTGGAAGGTGTTATCGCAGAAAGGAGGACCCCTTCCAGGATCGAGATCAGGCTGCTATCTAATACTCGGAAATAAATTGTCCAAGGAGACTACACGCTGACAAAGGAAGAGACTTTATTGGGAAGGGGCCCCCAGCTGGAGAACAGTAGGATAAGGGAAGCCAGGAGAACTGCTCTGCCACATGGCGGGCAGGCTTGGGTTTTATGGTGTTAGGATTAGTTTCTGGGTTGCCTTTGGCCAATCATTATGACTCAAGATACTTCCTGGTGGCGCATACATTGCTCAACAAAGATGGATGCCAGTGAGAAACATTCTAGGAGGTAGAAGGGCACCTGATGTCTGTCTCCTTTTGACCTTTCCTGAAGTCTTCTGATTGGTGGTGGCTTATTAGTTTCATGTTCCTTACTAGGATTTCCTATTATAAAATAACTCATGCAAATGGTTCCTGTGGTACCTAGCCAGGGTGGGCAGTTTCAGTCACAGTGCTTCCCCTAACAGCATGATTTTAAAAAATCAAAACAAAAGCTATAATGTTCATAGGATGAGTAATCTTTCTTTGATTAAAATCATTGTACTATTAACAGTATCATACATTTTGTTTAAATTGAGGCACACCACTTACGTTGTTCTTGTTCAGTTGCTCAGTCGTGTCCAACTCTTACCACGCCAGACTTTCCTGTCCTTCACTATCTCTGAGAGTTTGCTCAAATTCATGTCCATTGAATCAATGATGCCATCCAACCATCTCATCCTGTCACCCTCTTCTCCTCCTGTGCTCAATCTTTCCCAGCATCAGGGTCTTTTCCAGTGAATTGGCTCCTCACATCAGATGGCCAAGTTATTGGAGCTTCAGCTTTAGCATCAGTCTGTCCAATGAATATTCAGGGTTAATTTCCTTTAGGGTTGGCTAGTTTGATCTCCTTGCTGTCTACAGGACTCTCAAGAGTCTTCTCCAACACCACAGTTTGAAAGCTTCAGGCCTTCGGCACTCCCCTTTCTTTATGGTCCAACTCTCCCTTTCATACATGACTATTGGAAAAAACATAGCTTTGACGATATGGACTTTTGTTAGCCAAGTGCTGTCTCTGCTTTTTAATGTGCTGTCTAGATTTGTTATAACTTTTCTTCCAAGGAGCATGTGTCTTTTAATTTCATGGCTGCAGTCACCACCACAGTGATTTTGGAGCCCAAGAAAATAAAGTTTGTCACTGTTCTCATTGTGTCCCCATTTATTTGCCATTGAAGTGATAGGACCAAATGCCATGATCTTAGTTTTTTGAGTGTTGAGTTATAAAACAGCTTTTTGACTCTCCTCTTTCACCTTCATCAAGAGGCTCTTTAGGTCCTCTTCACTTTCTACCATTAGGGTGGTATCATCTGCATATCTGAGGTTGTTGATGCTTCTGACAATCTTGATTCCAGCTTGTGCTTCATCAAGCCTGGCATTAAAGTTAAATAAACAAGTGACAATACACAACTTTGATGTACTCCTTTCCTAATTTTGAACAAGTCTTTTGTTCCATGTCTGGTTCTAACTGTTACATCTTGACCGGCATACAGGTCCCTCAGAAGTCAGGTAAGGTGGTCTGGTATTCCCATCTCTTTAAAAATTTTCCACAGTCGGTTGTGATCCACATAGTCAAAGCTTTAGCATAACCAGTGAAGCAGATGTTTTTTTTTTCCTGAAATTCTCTTGCCTTCTCTATGGTCTAACAAATCTTGGCAATTTCATCTCTGATTCCTTTGCCTTTTCTAAATCCAGCTTGTACATCTGGAAGTTCTTGGTTCATGTACTATCGAAGCCTAGTTTGAAGGATTACCTGTTTAAGACTGAATACAGTGTTGGGCAGCATTGGTTATTTTTTAGTCATTACTAAAAGATGCAAGTAATGGCAATGCTAAAGTCATATAAACCTATCTTCATCATTATTATTGAAAATAATAATAAATTACACAAGTGCTGCCATGTGCTGGCCCTCATTCTAAGTGCTTAGCACTCATGATTTAATCATTCCAGCTACTGTATGAATTCAGTCCTATTGTCCTCATTTTGCAATATATACTTTGAAATGTGTCCTTTGCAATAGATATTTTATACTAATAGAGGTAAAAGAAGTTAACCCATTTGTACACAATAGTATATAAAATAGAGTGTTAATTGATGAGTTTATTTTTTTAAGTGAGTTATGAACGTGAAGTCACTCAGTCATGTCTGACTCTTTGCAAACCTGTGGACTGTAGCTTACCAGGCTCCTCATTCCATGGGATTCTCCAGGCAAGAGTACTGGAGTGGGTTGCCATTTCCTTCTCCAGGGAATCTTCCCAACCCAGGGATTGAACCCGGGTCTCCTGCGTTGCAGGCAGACGCTTTATCCTCTGAGTCACCAGGGAAGCCCCTATGTATATAGTGCTATGTATTTAAAAGTGTTAGGATTTTTTAAAGCTATTGTGATATATCTAGAAAACACAGTGTATCATGAATAAAGGATTACTTTTGGACACTAAGAGTTGTCTTTTTCATATCAGAAAATTGAGACTTGTAAGATGAAGTGGAAATCTTTGTGGGTCATTAATTCATTCATTACTTAGCATTTATTTATTGAATACTTACTACAGTCCATTTCCTCCTCATAAACAGAGAAGTAAATGTATTATTAAACAAGCAAGTAAACATATTAAAGTGAGGATTATGAAAAGAATTTCAAGCAACATGGACAGAGTGGTGATATAAACGGTATTAGAGAGATTCTACAGTGGGTTGCCATTGCAACCCACTCCAGACAACCCACTCTTGCCTGGAAAATCCCATGGACAGAGGAGCCTGGTAAGCTGCAGTCCATGAAGTCGCTGGGAGTTGAACACGACAGAGTGACTTCACTTTCACTTTTCACTTTCATGCATTGGAGAAGGAAATGGCAACCCACTGCAGTGTTCTTGCCTAGAGAATCCCAGGGATGGCGGAGCCTGGTGGGCTGCCATCTCTGGGGTCGCACAGAGTCGGACATGACTGAAGCGACTTAGCAGCAGCAGCAGAAGCAGCAGCAGCAGAGAGATCCTATAGGTTGGTCAGGGGAGATTCTGCTGAGAGAATTTAAGCTTTGAATTTAAGAACCAAAAAGAGCCAGCCACATGCAAGGATGTGGGAGGGAGTGGCACAGACAGATAGGAGGAACAGCATCTCTAAGACTGAGGAGGGTCTGATGGTTACAAATCTGCCTGCCAATGCAGAGGATAAAGGTTTGATTCCTGGTCCAGGAAAATCCAAATGCCACAAGGCAACCTTAAGCCCATATGCCATAACTACTGAGTCGTGTGCCTGGAGCTTGTGCTTTACAATGAGGGAAGCTGCCTTAATGAGAAGACAACACATAGCAACTAGAAAAAACCGATGCAGCAATGACCCAGTACAGCCAAAAAATAATTAATTAAAAAAAAAAAGAAACTATGAGAAGAAAGCTAGAGTTTAAACTCATTGATTATGTGATTTTTCTCCTCTCCAGGAAAGTTCTGTGATCTGCTCACTTCTGCCAGTCCTTACTAGCAAAACCACACATGCATTAAAATATTTTCATTATCAGAATAATTAGCAGTTAATGTAGCTGCATTTAAAGATAAGCTACAATATTTATATTAACTAATAGAAAATGCTTTTTTAAACAACCCCAAACCTTTGGAGTAATGTGAATACATGGAGTGCTGTCAGCAGATTCTGGAGGGCTGAGCATGAGACCATCATGGTGCACCTGCTGTTCTCTTCACTCTTTGAGAGAGTCCTCAGCTTAGTCACTTGTCAGCTCTGTGAGTTTAGGCAATTTAAGTAAACTCTCTGAGGCTTAGTTTATTTGTTAGCATAATGGGGAGGGGATATGTACTTTAATATTACTATGAAAATTAATTAAAATGTTTGAAAGCAGCTAGCACTACACTCGACATGCACTAGGGCTTAAAGCATTAATTATAATGGGACATATTTTATATATGTTCCTGATAGCAGTCATTTGTATTTACTTAGACCTATTAAATATCAGGTGCTCTTCAAGAAGTCTCAGTGTTCTTCACGTTTTGTCCTTGCAACAAGCTTATGGAATGGAAACAGTTTTTGGATATTTTTAATTTTTTAATTGATGTATAGTTGCAGTGTTGTATTAATTACTGCTGTACAGCTGTACATATATATATGTAACTAATTCTATTATGATTTATCATAAGATATTGAATGTAGTTCTCTGTGCTGTACAGAGAATGTTTATCCATTCTCTACATAAAAGCTTTACCTATCTCTTTATTTCACATCTGAGAAACTGAAAGCACAGAGAATTATCCATCTTGCCCGAAATCACAGAGCCAGTAAATGGCAGAAAATGAGAGTGAAAGTGTTGTCACTCAGTTTGACTCTTTTGCAGGACTATAGCCCCCCAGGCTCCTCTCCATGGAATTCTCCAGATAAGAATACTGGCGTGGGTAGCCATTCCCTTCTCCAGGGATCTCTCCAGCCCAGGGATCAAACCCAGGTCTCCTGCATTGCAGGCAGATTCTTTACTGTCTAAGAGCTAGGATTCAAACCAAGTGATCTGGCGTTGGTGCTTGTGCCCTTAAATGTGTTTCTCATTTCATAATAAATCATCGATACCTGAAACTTGTCAGTTTCTAAGGTAAGTGGTCCAATGCAATAAATACTTTGGGGAGAAATCTGAAGCTAAAACAACTTGCTTGTTTCTCACGGAATCTATGCACTCGATTTATAAGTGACCTTTGTAGCATATTAAGGCCAGTTTTCAGAAGCAACTCCCCTCCCTCCAAAAAAGAAAAATGACAAATTAGTCATTAAGATATACAGATTGTTATTATAAAGAGCCCTGCATGTGTATCACATAAAGGATTTACACAGCAATTTATTGTCAAAAAGATAATAGCATGTAAATTTCCGAGAACCAACTTGGCATCACTGGAAAATCACACTCTGGAGACCCAGACACTAGACAGTTCCACAGCAGCTGAATCATAAAGACTTTTATAGACCAATAACCCTCAACCTTGCTGCATGAAAAACCATCTTCATCAACAAAGAGTTTCAGGGAGCTACAAAAGCCAATGAGATATTAGCACAGGTGGGCTTTTGCATGCATGCATGTATGTGATTTTCACAAGGTCATTGTTGGCATTTAGTTTTGATATTCCAATATTAGATAGTAAAATGATACCATATCCCAAATACATGATAATATATTCTCCTGCCTTTTAGGGGGAATAATATGCTTTTCAAACCATCCTCAAATAAGTAGAGAAGAGATGAGTTACTGGAATGTGTTTAGTTTGGGGCAACAGTCTAAGTTTCTATTCTGACCCTTATGTCGTTGATGCTTGGTTTCTTCACTTGTGAATTTAAAGATTAACAATGAAAGTGAACATGAAAATGTTAGTCATTCAGTCGTGTCTGACTCTTTGCGACCCCATGGACTGTAGCCTCTAGGATCCTCTGTCCATGAGTTGCCATTTCCTTCCCCAGGGGATCTTTCTGGCCCAGGGATCGAACTTGGGTCTCCTGCATTGCAGGCTGATTCTTTACCATCTGAGCCACCAGGGAACCCCAAATATTAGCAGTAACCACATCAAAAAGCTCTTGATCCGCAAAGCACATATGTCATTGAAGTACTTACTGAGAAAAATAGATTGGGAATTTTATTTCATAGCAGTTTTTTCCCAGGAAATTGGAGATTGCTAATTATCTTTCTCTACTATATTATCCAACATAAACAAGTATATTCCTACATCTATTATTCAATGATACTTAATAATTTTTAAAAACTTTCATTAGATAGATGTAGGAATATACTTGTTTATGTTGGATAATATACGGGGAGGAAAGTGAGGGGGGTTCAGGATGGGGAACATGTGTACACTTGTGGCAGATTCATGTTGATGTATGGCAAAACCAATACAATATTGTAAAGTAATTAGCCCTCAATTAAAATAAATAAGTTTATATTTAAAAAAGAAATTAAAAATTATTAAGTATCATTGAATGAGTATCATCTATTAATTGTTGGTTATATGGGGAGAGTTAACATTTGAAATATTCTTTGTTGTTTAGTTGCTAAGTTTTATCCCACTCTTCTGCAACCCATGGACTGTAGCCTGTCAGGCTCCTCTGCCCATGAGATTTCCCAGGCAGGCATACTGGAGTGGGTTGCCATTTCCTCCTCCAGGGGATTTTCTCTGCCCAGGGATCAAACTCATGTTTCCTGTATTGGCAGCTGGATTCTCTACCACTGAACTATCAGAGAAATCTCCCATTAAATATTTTACAAGATGTTTAAAAGACTTATGAACTGAGGATAAGTTTTAGGTTGTTTTCATCTCATTGTTGGCTATTGATTGAAAAACTACTAAAGAAGGGAATTTATCATATGGCAGATGTTTTACATACATTGAATTCATACAAGTTTTATGATAATTATAATGGCATTTTTATACCCATAATACAGATGAGTTTATTGAGACTCAGAATATTATTAACTTGCTGAAGTTAACAAAAGCATTAATTAAGCAGCAGAATAGAGATTGGAACCTTGGCTTGTGTGGATTCCACAGTTCTCTTAGCGTACCCTTACTGCCTCTCTGTTTTATTGTCTTGGAATGATCTAGACATAATCTAATTACTTGAATAATAATCAGCTATTCTAAGGATTTCATAATCTGGCATGTGTGTAACTTGATTATGATGTGGTTGATTTGGTCCAGTATATACACATTCAGATGTCTATTTTTAAGACAGTAAAACCACAGATACTTTCACTGATTTGACTGCTTAATATTGCAAAAAAAGCAAAACAAACAGCCCTTTAGTAAAGTTTACAACTGAGTTTACTGGTCAAATTCAATTAAAATATTAGACTTGGGTGATGTGTGTATAACCAGACTAAATATTTATACTTAGATAATAATATTGAAATACTAAATTTTATGTACTTCATTTGGTAAAATACAGCTGATAAATTTACTAGCAAACTATATATATTGAAATATTTATGGATAATATAGCATGATGTCTGGAGTTTGCTGTAAAGTGTTACAACCAAAAAACCCCTAAAAACAAACAAACCAAAAAACTTCTAAAAACATACAAACCACAAAATCAGTAGGTTGGATGGAAGAAACAAGATTGGTGAAAAATTGTTAAAGTTGAAAGTATATGGGAATTCATCTTTTGTATATATTGTAATCTCTTTATACAATAGAGTTTAAAAAAGCAATCAGCTGGTCATCCATTAGGTTGAGACTAGAAATCAGAAAGTTTGATTGCTCCAATTGAATATATGTTCAGATTTTTGGCTGTATTTTTGTGGTTAAAAATTTGTATTTCAAATGTTAACATAATCATGCAGCATCCAGAATGTATATCTTCAATAAGCCCTGATCTCATTAAGTATATTTTGATAAGATATAACTTAAAGATATAAAGGTAGAAATCTCAGATGTATATAATACTGATAGTCTGTGTTCTTGACAAAAAAAGACCTGGCTTTTTTTTATCATATTTAAATTCAAATTTTTATTCCCCTGAAGATAGCACTATGATATGGCTTTAATACAAATTTTACATGCTTTCATTGAATTTTAATTAAAAATCATACTTCCACTCAAAAATAGATCCTAAAGAACGATGGCATATTGCTTCTTTTATGCTACTAGTATGCGATTATTTTTCTTTTGTCATTAATTTAAACTATATCATCAAATGGAGAAGGCACTGGCACTCCACTCCAGTACTCTTGCCTGGAAAATCCCATGGGCCGAGGAGCCTGGTGGGCTGCAGTCCATGGCATTGCTGAGGGTCGGACATGACTGAGCGACTTCACTTTCACTTTTCACTTTCATGCATTGGAGAAGGAAATGGCAACCCACTTCAGTGTTCTTGCTTGGAGAATCCCAGGGATGGGGGAGCCTGGTGGGCTGCCGTCTATGGGGTCGCCTAGAGTTGGACATGACTGAAGTGACTTGGCAGCAGAAGCAGCATGTCATCGAAGCAATTATGCCTACATTCTGCAAAATCTCATGTAATTAAAGATATCTTATTAAAATGATACTTGCTATGCAACTTTATTTACTATATAAAAAGAAACAAACTCTTTAGTTTTATGCTTTTAAAGTATGCAAATAAATGAGAAATTCTCTCCTCTATTACTAGAACAGTTTAGTTGCTCACTTTTTCCAATCATTTAAAAAATTTATCTATTTTTTAATTTATTTTTTTAATTGAAGGAGAATTGCTTTACAATGTTTTGTTGGTTTTTGCCGTACAACACGAATCACTCATAATTATATATATGTGTATATACCCCCTTCCTTTTGAACCTCTCTCCTCTACCCCCATCCCACTTCTCTAGGTCATCACAAAATGCCAGGCTGGGCTCCCTCTGTTATATAGTAGCTTCCTACCAGTTATATATTTTACACATGATGGTGTGTATATGTAAATGTTACTTTCTTAATTCATCTTTTAATAGCATTTTTTCTAAATCAGGTTATTACAATTATTAAGCATCATTCTTTGGCCCTAGGCAAATTGTGAAGTTAGATTTTGTTTCCCTTTGGGCTTCTCTGGGGCTCAGACAGTAAAGATTCTGTCTAGAAAGCAGGAGACCTGGGTTCAATCCCTGGGTTGGGAAGATCCCCTGGAGGAAGGCATGGCAACCCACTCCAGTATTCTTGCCTGAGGAATCCCATGCACAGAGCAGCCTGGCAGGCTACTGTCCATAGGATTGCAAAGGGTCAGACATGACTGAGTGACTAAGCACAGCACAGCAAGCTTTCCTACCAGCCACTTACTTCTTTCTTGTGTCATCATTTTTCTTCCAGATCTACAATCGCATTGTAGTAGCAATGCATCCCTGGAGTTGAGGCACTTTAATGCTCACTGTTGATCCCGTCTTCATAGCATTGTGCTGATGACTATTCATGGTTTAAAGGTAAGCATGCCTTGGTAGGTATTCAAGGAGTGCTAGAAGTGCCAAGCCACATTATTTTCATGTGCTAGCTTTTTTGTTTGTTTGTTTGTTTTTTTACATTTTATTTTTTAAATTAATTTATTTTAATTGGAGGCTAATTACTTTACAATATTGTGGCGGTTTTTGCTATACATTGACATGAGTCAGCCACGGGTATACATGTGTCCCCCATCCCAAATCCTCCCACCTCCCTCCCCATCCCATCCCTCTGGGTTGTCCCAAGGCACCAGCCCTGAGCGCCCTGTTTCATGCATCAAACTTGGACTGGTGATCTATTTCACATATGATAATATACATGTTTCAATGCTATTCTCTCAAATCATCACACCCTTGCCTTCTTCCACAGAGTCCAAAAGTCTTTCCTTTATATCTGTATCACTTTTTGCTGTCCTGCATGTAGGGTCATCATTACCATCTTTCTAAATTCCATATATATGTGTTAGTATACTGTATTGGTATTTTTCCTTCTGACTTACTTCACTCTATTTAATAGGCTCCAGTTTCATCCACTTTGTTAGAACTGATTCAAATGTGTTCTTTTTAATGGCTGAGTAATACTCCATTGTGTATATGTACCACGGCTTTCTTATCCATTCATCTGCCGATGGATATCTAGGTTGTTTCACGTCCTGGCTATTGTAAACAGTGCTGTGATGAACATTGGAGTACATGTGTCTATTTCAATTCTGGTTTGGTCATCTGAGTTAAATTCACCCATTCCAGTCCATTTTAGTTCGCTGATTCCTAGAATGTCGATGTTCACCCTTGCCATCTCTCGTTTGACTGCTTCCAATTTGCCTTGATTCATGGACCTGACATTCCAGGTTCCTATGCAGTATTGCTCTTTACAGCATTGGATCTTGCTTCTATCACCAATCACATGCACAGCTGGGTATTGTTTTTGCTTTGGCTCCATCCCTTCATTCTTTCTGGAGTTATTTCTCCACTGATCTCCAGTAGCATATTGGGCACCTAATGACCTGGGGAGTTCCTCTTTTGGTATGCTATCATTTTGCCTTTTCATACTGTTCATGGGGTTCTCAAGGCAAGAATACTGAATTGGCTTGCTATTCCCTTCTCCAGTGGACCACGTTCTGTCAGCCCTCTCCACCATGACCCGCCCATCTTGGGTTGCCCCACAGGCATGGCTTGGTTTCATTGAGTTAGATAAGGCTGTGGTGTGATCAGAGTTACCTGTGAGTATGGTTTCAGTGTGTCTGCCCTCTGATGCCCTCTTGCAACACCTACCATCTTATTTGGGTTTCTCTTACCTTGGGCTTGGGGTATCTCTTCACGGCTGTTCCAGCAAAGCACAGCTGATGGTCCTTTCCTTGGAGGAGAGGTATCTCCTTACCGCCACCTTTCCTGACCTTCAACGTGGGATAGCTCCTCTAAGCCCTCCTGCGCCTGCGCAGCCACCGCTCCTTGGGTTGCTCCTCCTGGCCGCTGGCCCAGCCCTCGGGCTTGGGCTCAGGGTGGCTCCTCAGGGACACCACCCCTGTCCTCGGGCGGGAGGTGGCTCCTCCCAGCTGCCACGCCTGGCATCGGGCTCATGGTGGCTCCTCAGGGTCACTGGCCCTGGCCTTGAGCTCGAGATGGTTTCTCCCGGCACCCCCTGACCTTGGATGCGAGGTGTCTCCTCCCAGTCGTCACTGGCCTCGGACGTTGGGTAGCTACTCTCAGCTGCCACTGACCTCGGACGTTGGGTAGCTCCTCTCGGCCATGCTTAGTGCGCTGACCTGGCTCTGACAGCTGCCTGTGCTTAGTGTGCCGCTGGCCCAGCTCTCCAGATTGATTATATTCTATGCAGCCAAAGATGGAGAAGCTCTATACAGTCAACAAAAACAAGACCAGGAGCTGACTGTGGTTTGGATCATAAACTCCTTATTACCAAATTCAGACTTAAGTTGAAGAAAGTAGGGAAAACCGCTAGACCATTCAGGTATGACTAAATCAAATCCCT
>SJYV01009181.1:49809-82339 GCA_006410875.1 Neotragus pygmaeus | reverse complement strand
TCAAGTTATTTCCTTGTTAATCTAAGAGAATTTTGTCCCAAAATTTGGACTTGGAAATTATCACAAAAATGAAAAGCAATGTAGGATAAAATATGCTAATGGAGTTTTTCAGAGTGTCTGCCACTGGTTAAAAATGAGGAGCTCTGAGTTTGGGTTTTACTTTAGTCCTTTGTATCATAGTTAACATGAAAAGAAAAAAATAGAGGGCAGCTGGAGAGGCTCCTTGCTGGCAAATTGAGCTCCTCGGGGAAAAAGCAAAAGATGAGGCCAATTTCGTCAAGGGAAATTATAATACACCAATCATGATGATTGAGCCTATGTGAGCAGAAGACACATGGAAACAATTTAAATGTTGTCCATAAAACTACTGCTTCCAGGCTTAGTGGCATTTTCCTTATCAGGATCACTGCTTTTGGGGCACTGTAGAGATTCTATCATTCCAAGAAAGAATAAGAGGTTTGATGCATTCTTCCTTGTTATTCAATTTGGAAAATGTGGAAAAAGTGGAGCAATTGGTACTTTTTCCTTGTCTACTCTAATAATGAGAATTTTCCTCAGAAGCTCTTGCCAGTGCTCAATTCAAATACCCCATATTAGTGAATTCTGAAGAGTTTAGAAAAGGTATTTTATTTAGTATCCTATCTCCCACCTTTTATTCTTTTTGTTTAGTTGACTCAGATTCCATCTACAATGTAGAAATTCACTGAGATGGGCTGTCTTTGTAAAACTAAAGTAAAGATCATAATCACCATTAGTGGATATTACATGGGCTTTCCTGCCTGCCAACATAGGAGACAGGTGTTGGATCCCTGGGTTGGGAAGATCCTCTGGAGAAGGAAATCCCCTGTTCTTGCCTGGGAAATCCTATGGACAGAGGAGCCTGGCAGGCTACAGTCCATGGGGTCGCAGAGAGTCAGATATGACTTAGCAACTGAGCATACATGCTAGGGTTTTACATAGAAAAACTGCCTCCATTTTGAAGTATGACTCTTTCTTGGAGTTTATTTAAGACAAGCTAAGACAGAATACCTGTATATCTGCATATTTTTCTTCTTACATGTTGGAAGAAAAGTAAAACCATTGCAAAGTAGTGACATTTTCAAGAAAATTCTTCTTATGGTCAGTAGCTTGCTTTCATTTAAGGTAGATTTTCTCCCAATGATGGTGTTTTGTTTTTGAGGGGAAAACATAATGATTTTTGATGACAGTCTTTAGTAAAGGGGTTATCTGATCTTTCAAGGTCATCTGGGACCTCAGGGCTCTGGCAGACATTTTTCAGTATTATGCTAGACCGATTCTGATTTTGAGGGCTGTCAGAAACCTGTGGCTGATTGAAAGGATGGGAAGCATTCCTCTGAGCTGCTAGCAGAATAAGATGTTTATTTTCGGTTGATTTACATTTTCTTAACAAAAACAATAAAATTGGTTATTTGAATAATTCGACTTATTTAGAAGCCCTTATAGAGATCATTTATCTAGAGCACATGAACGGATCCTTTTCTTGAGTTTTGTATTTAGTGTTTGAATTCTGATATCCCCACATATTATCTTTGTGACCTGACATCACTAAACTTTAGTTTTCTTGCCTGTAAAATAAGAATGATAATACCACTTACCTCATAATGTTGTTGTGTTATTTATATTAGATAATCTTTTATCACAGTACCTAGCACAATAAACACTAGCTATTATTATTCAGGTTCAAAACAATATACCTGGATTTCTTTTCACCTTTAGGAACAAAGTAAAAAATCATAACTGCCTGTGGTAAAAGAGAGAGAGGAAGACATTCTTCTGTCATATAAATTGAGAAGCTTGGGCATAAGGGCCTCAGGAACACAAATTGCCATTGTGTGTCTCCTGTTTCCTTTTTGTTCTCCTCATGTACATTTCTCCAGCACTGACCTTGCCAAGATCTCTCCTCTTTGTCTGTTTTCCATTCTTCCCTGTTGCTTGCTATTCCTGAAAACACCAAATATTTTCCTTCACTGGTCTTTGAAAATGTTATTTTCTCTGACTGAGATTCTCTTACCCTCCAATCTGTCTAAAATTCATTGAATTTTAAGCTGTTGTTCAAAGTTGCATATTCGTACTTCTATAAATTATCTTCTGATTCACTAACTGAGTGTTCTTTACTCTCCTCTAAGTACTATGGTGCTCTGAGCCCCTCTTAAACTGATTTTCTAACTGCGTGATAATAGTCTTATGTGGTTGGTTCTATATGCCCACGAAATTGCATATCCTGAGAGATGACCTATAGGAAGTGATAGGCTGTAGAGAGGGCTTCCAGGTGGCGCTACTGGTAAAGATCCTGCCAGCCAATGCAGGAGACAGAAGAGACACAGGTTCGATCTCTGTGTGGGGTTGATCCCATGGAGGAGGGCATGGCAAGTCACTCTAGTATTTTTGCCTGGATGATCCCATGGATAGAGGAGTCTATAGGCTACGTCCACAGGTTTGCAAAGAGTTGGACACGACTGAAGCGACTTAGCAGGCACACACGCAGGCCATGGAGAAGGATCCCTCAGTCAGTCAGTTCAGTGGCTCAGTCATGTCTGACTCTTTGCAACTCCGTCAACTGCAGAACTCCAGGCCTCCCTGGCCATCAATAACTCCCTGAGTTTACTCAAACTCATGTCCATTGATCAGTGATGTCATCTACCATCTCATCCTCTGTCATCCCCTTCTCCTCCTGCCTTCAATCTTTCCCAGTATCAGGGTCTTTTCAAATAAGTCGGGTTTTTTTGCATCAGGTGGCCAAAGTATTGGAGTTTTAGCTTCAGCATCAGTCCTTCCTATGAATGTTTAGAGCTGATTTCCCTTGGGACGCACTGGATGGATATCCTTACAGTCCAAGGGACTCTCAAGAATATTTTCCAACACCACGGTTCAAAAGCATCAGTTCTTTGGCACTCAGCTTTCTTTATAGTCCAACTCTCACATCCATACATGACTACTGGAAAGACCATAGCTTTCATTAGACAGACCTCTTTTGGCAAAATAATGTCTCTACTTTTTAATATGATGTCTAGATTNAAAGCATCAGTTCTTTGGCACTCAGCTTTCTTTATAGTCCAACTCTCACATCCATACATGACTACTGGAAAGACCATAGCTTTCATTAGACAGACCTCTTTTGGCAAAATAATGTCTCTACTTTTTAATATGATGTCTAGATTTGTCATAATTTTTCTTCCAAGGAGCAAGTGTCTTTTAATTTCATGGCTGCAGTCACCATCGGCAGTGATTTGGGAGTCCAAAAAATAAAGTCTGTCACTGTTTCCATTGTTTCCCCATCTATTTGCCATGAAGTGATGGGACCAGATGCCATGATCCTAGTTTTCTGAATGTTGAGTTTTAAGCCAACTTTTTCACTCTCCTCTTTCACTTTCATCAAGAGGCTCTTTAGTTCTTCTTTACTTTCTGCCATAAAGGTAGTGTCATCAACATATCTGAAGTTATTGATATTTCTCCCAGCAATCTTGATTCCACTTTGTGCTTCATCCAGCCCAACATTTCTCATGATGTACTCTGCATATAAGTTAAATAAGCAGGGTGACAATATACAGCCTTTATGTACACCTTGCCTGATTTGGAAGCTATCTGTTTTCCATGTCCAGTTCTAACTATTGCTTCCTGACTTGCATACAGATTTTTCCAGAGGCAGGTCAGGTGTTCTGGTATTCCCATCTCTTGAAGAATTTTCCAGAGTTTGTTGTGGTTCACACAGTCAAAGACTTTAGCATAGTCAATAAAACGAAAGTAGATATTTTTTTGGAACTCTCTTACTTTTCTGATGATCCACCAGATGTTGACCTCTGGTAAACAATTTGACCTCTGGTTCCTCTGCCTTTTCTAAATCCAGCTTGAGCATCTAGAAGTTCACAGTTCATGTTCTGTTGGAGTCTGGCTTGAAGAATTTTGAGGATTAGTTTATTAGCTTGTGAGATGAGTACAATTGTGTGGTAGTTTGAACATTCTTTGGCATTGCCTTTCTATGGGATTGGAATGAAAACTGACCTTCACCTTCCAGTCCTGTGGCCACTGCTTTTTCCAAATTCGCTGGCAGATTGAGTGCAGCACTTTCACAGTGTCATCTTTTAGGATTGGAAATAGCTCATCTGGAATTCCATCACCTCCACTAGCTTTGTTTGTGTGATGCTTCTTAAGGCCCACTTGACTTCACGTTCCAGGAAGTCTGACTCTAGGTGTGTGATCACACCATTGTGATTATCTTGATCGTGAAGATCTTTTATTTATTTTTTAAATTTTACTTTACAATAGTGTATTGGTTTTGCCATACATCAATATGAATCCACCACAGGTGTACACATGTTCCCAATCCTGAACCGCCCTCCCACCTTCCTCCCCATACCATCTCTCTGGGTCATCCCAGTGCACCAGTCCCAAGCATCCTGTATCCTGCATCGAACCTAGACTGGTGATTCATTTCTTATATGATATTATACGTGTTTCAGTGCCATTCTCCCAAATCACCCCACCCTCTCCCTCTCCCACAGAGTTCAAAAGACTGTTCTATACATCTGTGTCTCTTTTGCTGTCTCGCATACAGGCTTATCTTTACCATCTTTCTAAATTCCATATATACGTGTTAGTATACTGTACTGGTGTTTTTCTTTCTGGCTTACTTCACTCTGTATAATCGGCTCCAGTTTCATCCACCTCTTTTTTGTATAGTTCTTCTGTGTATTTTTACCACCTCTTAATATCTTCTGCTTCTTTTAGGTCCATATGATTTCTGTCCTTTATTTTGCTCATCTTTGAATGAAATGTTCCCTTGGTATCTCTAATTTTCTAGACTTTCCCATTGATTGCCAAGGAAGGCTTTCTTATCTCTCCTTGCTTTTCTTTGGAACTCTGATCCCTCAGATGACCATTTTAACTCTTCAGGGATTAAACATCTTACAAAACTTGACTTCCTGTGTTCTATCACATCTTCCATAACCATGACTTCTATACCTGCCCCCCCAAAACCCTTGATTTCAGTGGCCTCTCTTAACCACACTACAGAACTGAATTCCTCCCAGGGATAATCTCTCACCTGGAAAAAGATGGGGATATACTATATGCAGCCTCAAAATCTATGACTCTCCAGCTGCATCTTGTTACCCACCCTGTCCTCCACTAAACGGCGTCCATGGCCATGGCACGTGTGGACTCTTCCATGATGCAGACAGTGAGTAGATAACACATTACTTCCTGAGGTCCTGGTTAAATAAGCAGGAAGCTAAGAGTGGAATGTATTCTCTTGCCACTCTAAGTGTTAAGTCTTAGTTGACACTTAAGGTATTCAGTATGATAACATAGTATGGCAGGCTTTATCCTATAACTTAACTGGTGCACAAAAATCTGCTCACCAGCAACCAGAGTGGGAAACCATATCTTTATCCTCACACCGCCTCTTGCCTCCCCAGTGGTGTTCAGTGTACCTCCTTCTATCTATCCCATACCCTTGTTCATAACTGTGCCAGCTGTCTCTCTAAACTGAATCATCTCCACTCTCCCATCTACCCTTCTAACTAAGGTGGAAATTCTCTAAGATCCAAATGTCATATGCCATGTGTCACTGCCAACAGCTCGACTTTATGACAGGGTTATATCATATAACCTCTTTTACCATCTGCAAGGTTGTATTTTCCTATCATCCTCCTCCTCCTAAGATCCTCTCTAAGATTCAAGGTTGTATTTTCCTATCATCATCCTCCTAAGATCCTCTCTAAGATTCTGATATCCTCAGATTCCCTTTGTTTTACCACACAGCCATACTCATCATTTCCCCAACACCGTCTCTCTTTTCATACCTCTCAACATTTTCATAACTTGTGACCTTCTGGGAATGCTGTGAAGTCACTTCTTTTTTACCTGAAAATTCAAGTGAAAGTGTTAGTTGCTCAATCGTGTCCGACTCTTTACCACCCCCTGGACTGTTCCCCGCTAGGCTCCTCTGTCCATGGAATTCTCCAGGCGAGAAAGGAATGGTCTCCAGGGGATCTTCCTGACTCAGGGATCAATCCTTTGTTCCCTGCATTGGCAAGTGGATTCTTTACTCTCTGAGCCACCTGGGAATCCCTCTGTTTCACTCAGTTGTTACTTATTCTTTTAGACTGGGTTCAAATGAAATCTTCCCCTTCATAATTCTGTGTACTTATAGCATCTGGCATTTATCCATTACTATGTTTCTCACATTAACTTCTAGCTATTGCGTAATTAATTCTCACTAGAAGGTGAATGCTTCGTTTTTATAATCTCACCTTCCAGTATATTTCAACAGTTCTTTTTCTGACACCTAGTAGTAATCTGTTCTATACTAGATGCTCAATTTAATTAAAAAAAATAAGTGAATAAATGAAATGATTACAACTTAAATGAAGTATTTAAATATTTCAAATGATCAAATTAATTTTAGCATAGAAGTACTCCCAATTCTATTAATGTGAATGCAAAATGATCAGTTCATCTGATAATATTTGCTACAATGATCACAATGCCTTGACGAGTAGGTGGACTCTCAGTATTATAGGAAAGAACCTTTTGTGTTCTATTACATATTAATCCCTAAAGGGATTTAAATTATACATAAAGCCCATCTCTGGGAACTCTGCTTCCAAGGTAATGAACTGTAAACTAAAATTCCTTTGTTTAGCTCACAGGAAGCATCCTGACCAGGCTCACCTGTGAGTGACTTCAGGGAGGAAGAATTTAACCCTTCCCCTCTGGAGGCTAATGGGAACCAGGAAGTGTTAGACTTTACTACCTCCCCTTTTACTATAAAAGGAGCTTGCGTTCTAACTCAGCAAGAGAATTCTTTGGGGCCAGAGCCTACCATTTTCTCTATTTGCAGACTTTCCAAATAAAGTCATTATTTCTAGCACCAACAACTTGTTTCTTGATTATTGGTCTGAACTGCAGTGAGCAGTATGAGCTTAGATTCAGCAATATATTTTTTGTTTGCAGCGGTGGGGGGAGTGGCATGGTGGCGTCAAAAACAACCCTCCAAAACCCTGTTGTTTTACTGAAATAAACTATCTAAATAAGAGCAGGTAATTTTTCTTCCTTTTTAAATTATGGAACTGAAGTCCTCCAACTGAAAATTTTAGATTATATCAGCGATCATATATAAAGCAAAGTTTTAAAAGTGCAAAGTTCATAGATTAATAAAGGTGATCCACTGACTTTTGCTAATGTTCTAGTTAGTGAACTAGACTTTGTAGTTTAATTATAACGGTCCTCCTTTTTTTTTTTTTTAACCCAACCCCTTCAGTGTCTCTTCGGTGCTCACTGATAATGTATGAGTTGTTAAGAAAATACACATACTGTAACAGTCAGTTAGCCTTTGAGTCTCAAGTTTTCATTTTCAATCGCATCTTAAACATGATACAGACTGCAGTGTCCTGCTTCTATTTTCAAGTGTTAATGGGAAAGAAACTTCAAAGACCTAGATCCTTTAGTTATTAAAAAAAAAAATAACTGGGGAAGTTCTCCTAGTTATTTGTGGTTTATCTGGTTTAACTGAAATTATTTGAGTTGTACTCTTATCTTGTTGATTTTTTCCCCCCTCTCTTTTGGGTAACATTAGCCATTCCAGGCTAGAACTCCTTGATATACAATTTTAGTGCCTCATCTTTCCTCTAAGTGCAGAAAGGACTTTAAAAGATGCTGGTTGAGCATTTTTACTTTTCTGAAGATAGTTTTCTGAATATCCAGTATTAGTTTTTCACTGTTCTGTCTTTGGGCAAAAATTATATGAAGAAAACTGCTGAAGAAGAGTTAAATGATCAACATTTTCTGAGCCAAAGGGAGGGCCTCCAAGTTTGGGTGAGATCAAGTATCAGCAAAACATTTTCTAATTTGTGTCATTTTAGGAGGGTTCTTTTTAGTACGTTGTGAGCAATGTGAGGTTTGGCCTCCTTTTTCACACAGGAATTGCTGAAAGGAACACTTTATGTCTTTTATGACTGTATGTTTCACAAAGGCTTTTTACTATTGGTGCAGTATATGACTAAAGTGGTATTTATTAGTCTTTAGTGCTGCATAGGTGTGCACAGCCACAGCCAGATGCACCACTCCTCTCTCCAGGTGTTCATACCGTCCATCTTATCTCCTCCATGCCCTGCATCTGACCAGCCGCCCCTACTATGGATTTTCCCATTTGAAATGCTTCTAAAACACATCCCTTCATCTTCCCATCTTTTATTCCTCATCCCAGGTACTCACTGCTTCACTCCATTCTTCATGGAGCCCTCACTCATCCTGGCTCTCCTTCTCCAAAGCTCCCTTCATTATTATATCAAATGGGAATCATTTTGCCTCATCTCCAAAACACTCTTCAGTTTGCTCCTACCTTCTATACCTGATCTTATGTTTTTACTGCTCTTTCCAACATACTCACAAGTTCCTATTTCTCAGAGCAGGGACTTAGAGCATATGCTTCAGGATGGGAGCTATTCAGGAAACAATGTTAAGGTGTTGCTTTCAGACTTTCTCTTCCCAACCTGGGAATCTGCATTTTAAGGGGAGTTTCCTCCAGGTGGTTCTATGTGTTTAAAACAGAGAGTCTACATACTTGCCTCTTCTGTCCTCACTGACCCAGAGTTTCTGTAAGGTCTATAAAACATACCCTTCTGGATGGGATGCAGCATCCAACACATGTTAACATAATTGCTTTCTGATTACATTTCCCTGCCTAGAGTATGAGCTCCCCAGGACAGAGGTCACATTTATATTACAGAGTAAGGCAGAAAGACCACTGGTTGGGAGTTGGAAAGTTTACTTCTGTCATAGGTTCTAGCTGTAGGGAAAAACATGAGCTTGTACAGCCTCAGTTTGCTCATTGGCAAGAGTGAGAAACAACAGAGGTGATGTCTAAACTCTTCTATTTTAAAAGCCTACAGTGTCATCGTCATAAGAAGGTTAAGAGCTTCACTCTCACACTCGGGTTTAGACCTTAGCTCTGCCATTAGCTTTGTAATTATAAGTGAAGGATAATTTGTCTGAATCTGTATCAGTGGGGGTAAAAATGTATACCGTCTGAGGTAGTTATGAAGGTGACGTAGTTAAAGTGCTTAACACAGTAGATCTTATGTGAAGGTTTTGGCATATTGTTATTAATCTGTGTTCTCCCTTATTTATCATAATGCTGGACAAAGACACATTCTTTTCTGAACACTACATTCCAGTATAGCTTCTTCTCTGTAGACAGTTTAGTTTAATAATAAACTATAAAATTGGTTGGGTTGAAACTTGTCTCCACTACTTAATAACTCAATTACCCTATGCATGTTATTAATACTTTATATTTTTTGAAGTAGAGATCCTAATAATATTATCTTTATCATAAAATTGTTGTGAGGCTTAAGTGAGGTAACAATGTAAATGCCCAGCCAATGCCTAATCCAGAGCGAATGTTATCTATTATTAATCCTTCTGCCTAGGGTTAGCCTGAACCAAATGAAAATGTATTGTCTGGGAGTCAAGAGACCTAACTTAAGAGTTCTGGAACAAATCTTGGGTGGGTTACGTCATCTACCTCTTACTTCAGTTTCCTGTTCTACAAAATGGTACTGATAATAACTTATCCCATGGGGCACCACAAGGATTAGATAAGGAAATACATGGGAAAATACATTCAAAAGACAAGGAACTATACCAGGCATGACATATTTATTGTTATTATTTTCTTTGTATCCATTAAGTGAAGGAATTAACCCACATAATAGCCAGTGTTTATTTAAAATTTATTGTGTTATAGGCATTTGATCCTCTGATTTAATCCTCTCAAAATCCACTGCATTATATTGTAGAATTTCTTTTTCATAGCATGTGAAAATTGAGGTTCAGAGAAGTCAAGTAACTTGCTCAAGAACTCACACCCTGTAAGTTGCATAATTGGAATATATTGAAAAAGCAAACATTTAACCACTTTCAAAAGACTTCTAAAATCCCTCTGGCCAAGTCTCTTGGTTATAGCTTTATCTATGAAGAGACTGGATGTGATGCTGGAAAAATAAGATGGAGGCTTTCAAAGTGAGTGGGAAGATCCCTAGAGTTTAAAATCAGAAGTAGAAAGCTATTATATGCCTGAACTTGGCCTTCATTAGAAGTTCTGGATTCTTCATGGTGGGAAACGGAAACTACATTGGTCCTGCAGACTTTCTCTTCATCTTCATTGAATAAAGGGGGTGAAGTATTTAGTTTCCTCACAGAAGGGCAACCCACTCCAGTATTCTTGCCTGGAAAATCCCATGGATGGAGGAGCCTGGCAGGCTACATACCATGGGATCGCAGAGTCAGACATGACTGAACTTCACTTCACTTTCTCCTTAATTTTCTCTATATCTTAGATCACAACACTGAAGAGTATTATTACCTCCATTTTGTAGGTACTGTTGGAACTTGAATATATGTCTCTGGATGGTATTCTTTTCATTTATCTACTCTTCTAGGTATGTTTTTGTCTCTAACTGGTCTAACTTGAAAAATATGATTTACATAAAATTTGCAGAAATATCATACATTGGTATCAAATCTTATAATACATTCATACCTTATTTGTCCTCACAACCCTTGAGTAAAGCTTTTACCGATGAGGAAACTAAGATCCAAGTAGTATAAATGACTTGCCAAAGTACACAAAACTAATCAGAAGTATAATATATTATATTCCTTCATGTTTTGTATACTCTAGTAGACCACTCATAGTGACTTGGAAACATTAATAAGATACATCAATCATCATTCATTTTACAGAAAAAGTGAACAAACCAATGAATAATATCAGAATCTAAGTGACCAGAAAAATCATGTTTGAAATTGTGTTTTTCCTTCTAAAGTAATTGAAGAAATTCTTTTAAAGCTCTTTTTTAAAATTTAAGAATAATGATGGGGATTTCAGTTGATTAAAAAGAAGTCAGTCTTTTATCTTTTGTGCAATGGGAGAATTTTTCTTTTATAATACTCACAAGATAACACAAAAGAGGCTTTTGGTTTTGATTGGGATCTTAGTTAAGCAAATTAGTAAAGGCATCTGAAATGTATATTCTTTCACTAATTAATTAACTCTTTCATTCATTATTCAGCAGCTGCATTGTGCCAAATGCTATGCAACATTTTCTGTACTAATGATTACAACAGAAAATTTGAGATACATTTATAAACAAGCCAGAATCAAAAGCAGAATTAAATAGTTTGATTTCCATGCATAGAGGATTAGACTTTATATCATTCCTTTACTCTTTCATGGAAATGACAATGTAGATCAACATCACTCCAGCTTCATTTCATCTAAGCCAAGAGGGCAAAAGAAAAAGTGTTCAGTTTGTAGCTGAATAGTCCTTATTCTTCTGTTTTGCAGGCTTTCTTTTTTTCTTTTCCAAAGTTGTTCTATGTGGGGCTAATTTGTTATAATTTGGGGCTTATTTTCATTTAAAAAAATCTACATTTTACCTATAAGGATGAAGATAAACTTCAGTGAAATAGCATTTAAAACATTAAATCCATGTTGTTACTTTAGATATTTAGAATTTATCTTTCAAGAGCATTAGAATTTGATTTATTGAGGGAATAGAAATGGGTATTTGGCCCCACACTATAATCCAGTCTATGCATGTGGAAAAAAAACTATACTAATACAAGTAAACACAAAGAGTCTGACAATGTATGTGATGGTGTTAAGACTGGCCCTATCGGAAGTCAGGCTGGTGCCATCAGTCAGGTTCTGCTGGCTTTTGACGTTCTGCTAGCCTTCTACTTTCTCATCCAACTTCTCTCCTGATCCTGCCTTTTAGAAGCAGGCCACAGTCCAGTGCAAGAGCTTAGTCCATCATCGCACAATTTAAATGAGAGACAACCAAAAACCCTAAACAAGTCCTCACTTGTCTAAAAAAATCTCTGAGGTTCCATATGCATGAGCTTGGCCAGAGAGACAATTCTCCATTTCTACCTTGTTTCTTTTTTTTTTTNCAAAATTAAAATGTAGACTTCAAGTTAAAATTATAAAAAATAAAAACCTGAATCTAAAATAATTATATAAGCTAACATTAAAAAATTTGATTAATTAAATACAAGATGAAACTATTCACCATTATCATGTTTAGTGATCACCTAGTTGACAGAGAAAAGAGTATTGTACTTCAATGCATATCAGATTTTGACATAGATAGGTATATAGATAATAGTTCTAAATAGGTATGCAAGTTTAAGTGTGATATTAGTATTTTAATATTACAGAATGGTTCTCAGCTGTCAAGTAAAACTCTGGTGAATACTGCACTGATTCATATACATTTTGGATCACAAATTGTGGGTGATTCTCCACAATTCTCCAGAGGATCTTCCTGACCCAGGGACCGAACCTGGGTTTCCCCGCATTGCAGGCAAATTCTTAACCATCTGAGCCATCAGGGAAGCCCTGCTACTGTTATAAAATGTTTCTTAGCTGCCAAGTAAAACTATGGTGAATACTGCACTGATTCATACATATTTTGGATCCACAGATTAGAGCAGGGAGAGAAAAAAATTAATGGACATTCAGCACTCTGGGGAATAATAGTTATGCAATAATCTGTTTCATTCATGCTATTTGAGAGGAAATATTTAGCAAATTAATTAGTTTTCTCTCTTTCTTAAGTCCTTCTACCACTTGCATTTTCGTATACCTGGAAGCACTGCTATCCATCCACATATTCATGATATTCATCTGTAGATGCTTTTTATTCTAAGGGAACACAGGTTAAACAAGGAGAAGTACTTCCAGGGGCTTGATTTGTGTTAGTCACAGAGGAGATGTCTAGGCTTACAGGTCGGGCTGTGGTGATGCTGATGGCCAGACTTCAAGTTACAGAGACACTCCTGTATTGTTTAATAAACGTATTTTTCCATGTGTCTGTGGTACACGTGGCCATCCTTTTTAATTTGTTATATGTGAAGCCCTTTGAAGACTGAGAACCAGGGTAGGGACCCACCTTTCCTGCTCATGTGAGAGTCTGCTATGAGTTGAATGGTGAGCCCACCTCCCAATATTCAAGTCCACCCTGAATCTTAGAGTGTAACATTATTTGGAAATAGAGTATTTGCAAATGTAATTAAAGGATCTTGAGACGAAATCATTCTGTATTTAGAATAGGCCCTAAATCCTGTGAGTGGTGCCCTACATAGGGAGGAAGGCCTACTGAAGATAGGGACAGAGATTGGAATTACTTTGCCAAAAGTCAAGGAGTATCTGAGGCTACCACAAACTGAAAGAGGCAAGAAAGGACTCTTCTCCAGAGTCTTCAGGAGTAAGGTCCTGCTGGCACCTTGATTTTGAACTTCAAGCCTCCAGAACTGTGAGAGAAAACATTTCTGTTGCTATCAGGCACCTAGTTGTGGTGCCTGTCCTCATGGGCCTGCTTGTGATAGATAGACTCTAGGCACTGATTCTTGTCTATCTATAACCAGTAAGAATAGCCCAAGAAATGTTAGCTCTCCATGTATTCTAGTAGTTATTATATCAGTGTGATGGAATCCCGTTATGGATTCATTTGACTTAGATTCAACTTTTCAAAAGTAAAGAGGAAAGCTATCATTTCAACAGTGTTGGCAAGGGATACGAGCATGTGTCCTTTCAGTGTGAACTTTGCATCTGAAATCTGAATCTGTGGGCTATCAGTCTCATTTTCCCCATGCTTCTCATTGCATTAGCATCTACCTACCAATCTATGTATCTATGTATTTACTCACCTTTATTTCTATCTAACAAAGCATAAGTCCTAAATAAAAGCAAATTAATACAGCTTTTCTCAACTACAGAGACAGTGATCTGTTCCATTAGCAGGGGAAAAATCCATGCTACACTATATTTAGTCACTGTTATGTAATCTAGGGCTTCCCTGGTGGCTTAGACGGTAAATTATTCGCCTGCAATGCAGGAGACCTGGTTTGACCCCTGGATTGGAAAGATCCCCTGGAGGAGGGCACAGCAACCCACTCCAGTATTCTTGCCTGGAGAATCCCATGGATAGAGGAGCCTGGCAGGCTACTGTCCATGGAGTCTCAAAGAGTCAAACACAACTGAGTGACTAAGCACACAGCATGCAATCTGGGAGGGCTTCCTTGGTGGCTCAGAGGTAAAGAATCCACCTGCCAATACAGGAGATACGAGTTCCATAGCTGGGTCAGGAAGATCCCATGGAAAAGGGAGTGGCAATCCACTCCAGTATTCTTGCCTGGGAAATATCATGGACAAAGGGGACTACAGTCCATGGGGTCACAATTTAGCAAATAAACAACAACTTGTAATCTGGAAACAGACTATTTTAACTCTGTAGTTCATATTATACTCTTGTCCCACTCTGTGAACATTCAAATATTTATTTCCAAACTGACTAAAATGATACAATCCTAGAGATCCAGGGCATTCTTGACCCTGCCATTGAATTTGGTCAAGTTGGTTAACAGTTATTTCCATATTCTCACAGTATTGTGAGAATAAATGAAATAGATAGGTGTGAATCTCAAAAGTTTCCTTCTTTAAACTATTCTTAGGCCACAATGTGTAAAGGGAAAAAATTATGAGGAAAAGGAAAAAGCACTCATAAATGGCTGAAAAATCTTGCACCATATAAAACTTTATAAAACCGCCTTGTAACATGCAGCCTATGTTTTAACTACACTTCATTTTGAAAGTGGGAGAGAAAATGCTCTTTGAAGAAATCTTTATGATGGACTGGTGAAGCTAACTGGCAAGATTATGGTTTTTGAGCAGTTCTCTGCCTTTTAAGTTCAGTAAACACACTTTGAAGAATTAGATAAGTGCAGATATGGGAACCACAAAATGGAGGAGAAGGGAACCTTTCCTCATGTTTTTGGCAGAGTCATCAGTATCTTTAATAGATTTTTTAAAGGTTATTTGACATTAAAATAGTATGTTATTTTATTAATCTCTGAAATGTAAGTAATGTTGGGCTTTAAGATCAGAGTTTGAAATCTAGGAACCGTAAATCTGAATATGTTCCAAAGCCTACTGGATGCTCGATGTTGGGAAACATTTAATATCTTGGGGTTTCAGGTTCATCACTTATAAAAATGGGCAAAATAACAGTTGCTCATGAAATTCTCATAAGAACTAATAAGAGAGCTTCTATAAAGTTACTAATATACTGCCTAATGCAGAACAGCCAGAGATCAAATGGAACCTACTGTTCTTTATCTTATTTCACAGAAACTTGCATATATATATTACTTTAATTAAAATTTTAAAATGAGAATTATCCATTAGTAACAAGTATATTTTGAAATGATCCTCTGTCTGAATGATTTTGTTTGGTGCTGGTGATGGCTGCTTCTCCTTTCTGACAATTTTGTTACATTTACCATATTTGGGGGACACAGAGNAATTTATTTATTTTTAAATTTAACTTTACAATACTCTATTGGGTTTGCCATACATCGACACGAATCCACCACAGGTGCACACAAGCTCCCAATCCCGAGTCCCCCTCCCACCTCCCACCCCACAACGTCTCTCTAGATCATCCCCGTACACCAGCCCCAAGCGTCCTGCATTCTGTATCAAACATAGACTGGTGATTCGTTTCTTACATAATAGTATACTATCTAACAAAGCATAAGTCCTAAATAAAAGCAAATTTATACAGCTTTTCTCAACTACAGAGACAGTGATCTGTTCCATTAGCAGGGGAAAAATCCATGCTACACTATATTTAGTCACTGTTATGTAATCTAGGGCTTCCCTGGTGGCTTAGACGGTAAATTATTCGCCTGCAATGCAGGAGACCTGGTTTGACCCCTGGATTGGAAAGATCCCCTGGAGGAGGGCACAGCAACCCACTCCAGTATTCTTGCCTGGAGAATCCCATGGATAGAGGAGCCTGGCAGGCTACTGTCCATGGAGTCTCAAAGAGTCAAACACAACTGAGTGACTAAGCACACAGCATGCAATCTGGGAGGGCTTCCTTGGTGGCTCAGAGGTAAAGAATCCACCTGCCAATACAGGAGATACGAGTTCCATAGCTGGGTCAGGAAGATCCCATGGAAAAGGGAGTGGCAATCCACTCCAGTATTCTTGCCTGGGAAATATCATGGACAAAGGGGACTACAGTCCATGGGGTCACAATTTAGCAAATAAACAACAACTTGTAATCTGGAAACAGACTATTTTAACTCTGTAGTTCATATTATACTCTTGTCCCACTCTGTGAACATTCAAATATTTATTTCCAAACTGACTAAAATGATACAATCCTAGAGATCCAGGGCATTCTTGACCCTGCCATTGAATTTGGTCAAGTTGGTTAACAGTTATTTCCATATTCTCACAGTATTGTGAGAATAAATGAAATAGATAGGTGTGAATCTCAAAAGTTTCCTTCTTTAAACTATTCTTAGGCCACAATGTGTAAAGGGAAAAAATTATGAGGAAAAGGAAAAAGCACTCATAAATGGCTGAAAAATCTTGCACCATATAAAACTTTATAAAACCGCCTTGTAACATGCAGCCTATGTTTTAACTACACTTCATTTTGAAAGTGGGAGAGAAAATGCTCTTTGAAGAAATCTTTATGATGGACTGGTGAAGCTAACTGGCAAGATTATGGTTTTTGAGCAGTTCTCTGCCTTTTAAGTTCAGTAAACACATTTTGAAGAATTAGATAAGTGCAGATATGGGAACCACAAAATGGAGGAGAAGGGAACCTTTCCTCATGTTTTTGGCAGAGTCATCAGTATCTTTAATAGATTTTTTAAAGGTTATTTGACATTAAAATAGTATGTTATTTTATTAATCTCTGAAATGTAAGTAATGTTGGGCTTTAAGATCAGAGTTTGAAATCTAGGAACCGTAAATCTGAATATGTTCCAAAGCCTACTGGATGCTCGATGTTGGGAAACATTTAATATCTTGGGGTTTCAGGTTCATCACTTATAAAAATGGGCAAAATAACAGTTGCTCATGAAATTCTCATAAGAACTAATAAGAGAGCTTCTATAAAGTTACTAATATACTGCCTAATGCAGAACAGCCAGAGATCAAATGGAACCTACTGTTCTTTATCTTATTTCACAGAAACTTGCATATATATATTACTTTAATTAAAATTTTAAAATGAGAATTATCCATTAGTAACAAGTATATTTTGAAATGATCCTCTGTCTGAATGATTTTGTTTGGTGCTGGTGATGGCTGCTTCTCCTTTCTGACAATTTTGTTACATTTACCATATTTGGGGGACACAGAGGAAAATCAGTCAGATGGACTCATTCCTTGTCACTAGTACTTTATGGTTTCTCCTGAATGACCAAGATGTAAGTCCATGGGAAACGTAACCAAATGAGAGAGGCCGCTGTGGACACCCTTGCTGGCTGTACATGCCCCGCTCTTCCTCTTGAATGCAGTCTACGTGGTGAGTTCATCCACGGTGGAGAGCTAAAATATTGTGCTGTCTCAAGAGAGGCGAAATGGAGTGTATGTGCAGTAAGGCCAACTGTATGATAGATTTTCATCTATATTTTTCACTTTTCATTAATGATCACCACCTCTTGCTGACTGTCCCTCCCATCTTGGCCAAGATAGGATGAATTTTACAGATCGTGTTGGGAGAGCAGTCTCATTGTGAGGAGACAGCCACAGTGTTTAGAAGGCTTACAGCAAATTATTTTCCACTTAGTAGTCCTAATATTTAGCATTCAAAAAACCAATTAATACAGTTTACTGGTAAAGAAAAGGAATTAGGCTGGATTACGACACAAATTCAGTGCAATTTTCTCTCTTCTGCTGGTGGTGAGAAAAAATTTTCGAAATAAAGTCAAAGCTTACACTGTGGCCACTGATGTACCCACAGCCCATCCACATATTACATCAATATTCTATTTTTTGGAGGTGTTAAAGATCTAGTGAATATTATGAAATGGTTAATATTCTTTTGGTTTTACTGAGAAGTCAAACTAAGATATGTTAATATTTTTTGTTTCTTTTTTTTTTTTTTTCTTATTTAAATAAGCCCTGTTGGTCTTGGAATGTTTCTGAAGACTATATCTTTTAAGGACTTTAAATGATATTTTACCTTGATCTCTTTTATATTACTAAATTCATATTTCACAAAAAGTAGGAATTACTAAGAATATAGGGCTTCCCATATCACTTAGTGGTAAAGAATGTGCCCGCCCATTCGGAAGACCTGGGTTGGATCTCTGGGTTGCAAAGATCTCCTGGAGGAGGAAATGGCAACCCACTTCAGTCTTCTTGCCTGGAGAATCCCATGAGTAGGGAAACCTGGCAAACTACAGTCCATGGGGTTGCAAAGAACTGGACATGACTAAGAATATAAAAACTAAAAGCCAGATTATTTTATCTTTATTGACTTTCAAATTAAGTGACTGAAAAACAGGCATGCTTTTTCATGATACAATTCGAGGGCTGTGACACACACCAGGACCTATGTGTACATGGTGAACCTGAAATTCTAGCATGTCATCCCTGCCTTCTGCTGCTTCTGAAAACCGCATGTGCAAACGTGTCACACAGGCATCCCAGGGAGGAGAGAGCAGGGCTGAGAGGACAGCCATGGTACTTTGTCAGCTTAGTCTTGTCTCCAGCAGCCTAGGTGCCCTTTCTCTTTTATAAAATAATACCTTTTCTCCCTAAATGACTTATCATTTATATAGCATAGTCTATGTGATAAAATATTGCAAATATCTAGCTCATTTCTCTTAAGTGCTTTAGTCATTTCATGCACCCAGTACAGAAAACATGCACAGCAGGACAACAGGTGCTTAAAAGCACCTTGAAGGAAGTACATCCATCATGTCATTCTGTGTTTTCTACACACAATTTATTTTTCCTTCCTGGTCCTGAGGTATAGAAAGAATCTGCAACCCACAACAGGGCATTTTTACAGAATGCTTTCACATTCTTGGTGGTTTGTTCATCAAAGCCTTAAAACTTTGGGGCTGTTACCTTCTTTATATATGTCATATACAGTACACTCTTCAGCTAATATGAAATAAAGCAATAGCACTACAGAAATTCACTTTCTTCACTACTTCCCCCACACCTAAACACCCATTTAGAAAGAATATCCCTATGTCCTGGAATATGCCTTCACCACTGCTGCTTGTAACTTTCTGTTTCCCTAGTACCAGGTTGGAACACCACCTACTACATTCTTTTTCAATGCATCATAATTACAGAAAGACCTGTGCCATATAACTTTATGCAAGTTTTCCTTGTGATAAAAATTCAATGTGCTAACAGCCCTTAAAATTTCTCACTTCCTCCATCAAATATAATGGTTTGCGATTTTACACAGGGGGCTGCAGCATAAAGAAGGTAAGACCATTCTGAATGGTTTATAAAATAATTCTCTATGGTAACTAAAATCCATATGATTCTTTCTTTCCTTGTAATAAGACTTCTTGTGTGTGAACACTTATGCAAAAGATGCTGTCACATAATGATGTTCTTTCGCTTTAGTTTGAGAGCTGACATGGATAGAATTTTTTTTCAGGAAACAAATTTGATAATGGGGGATCATGGAGCCAAAAACTGTTGAGTGCTGATGATGTGGGCCCCAGAGATAAATCTCCTCTGTGTTTCCATTTCTACATGATGTACTTTGACTTATTCTATTTTATTACCAGTAAGGAAATACCAGTAAATATTCAGCAAAGGTGAATGCATATCTGTACCAGCACAGTGGCTCTAAACGATGTTCTTATTAGATCACCAGTGTGCTGGGCCATGGAGTAGGCTGCTGAAAGAGTACAGAGGAAGTGGTCAGTAGTCTTAAGAAGCAGTCAATGATTGTATTGACCAGAATTTTTTTCTCAATTGCTGATGTCAAAAACTTCAACTTGGGACTTCCCTGGTGGTCTAATGATTAAGAATCCACCTTCCAATGCAAGGCACATGAGTTTGATCCCTGGTTTGAGAAAAAAGAAAACCCAAATGCTAGGGGGCAACTAAGCCTATGCACCACAACTGCTGAGCGAGCCTTCCTTCTCTGGAGTCCACCTATCACAATGAAGATCCCACATGCTGCAACTAAGACTCAATGAAGCCAAATAAGCCAAATAAATAAATAAATTTTAAGATAAGAATAATCTTCAAAAAAAAAAAAAAAGCCTAACTCAAGTTGGCATGAGGATCTATTTGTTCTTATAATGTGCATGCCATTAAGAATAGGCATGGAGCTGGCCTTAGGAATGATGGAGGCCATCGCTTCTGAGACTCCCTGCCTCTCTGTGTGGACTGGATTTATTTTTTACTGATGCAGGAGGATTTCCTCCACATGTGGTAGGAACTCCAGACTTGCATTCCTTCAGCTTCACAATCTGAGAAGAAAGTAGCTCCTACTCTCCCAGATCTAGTTATTCAATTCTCTGATGTTGGAAGTTTATGGAGACAATTAATCATGCTTCTTATATTCCTGGGTTCTAACTGATAAAGAACAAACAGGACAACTTGGATTAGTACCTAAAGCTAATCACCCCCAAACACTCGATTAACTAGGGAATAGGTTTACTCCTTTTTCAACTCTAATTCTTGTATGCTGCCACAGAATCAACTCAGCCCACAAATCTGACCAACTTCACAGAGGATGGGAGGCTGACTTCTGACATTCTTTGGCTGTCAGAAATGGGAGACACTGTGGTCAGACTTGTCTCAGGAAAAAAAAGAGGAATGTAGATCTATGGACCCCAACTCTGCATGGCAGCAAGAAGAAGTAAAAGAGACCGTTATGTTTCTTTGAGATCAGTTAAACAGGCAACATGATGAGGTGGGTGAGTCTATTACTGGTTTTTAAGAGTAGTCCTCATACCTCAAGGCCAATGAATGTCTGCTGCTACTGCTAAGTCACTTCAGTCGTGTCCGACTCTGTGCGACCCCAGAGACGGCAGCCCACCAGGCTTCCCCGTCCCTGGGATTCTCCAGGCAAGAACATTGGAGTGGGTTGCCATTTCCTTCTCCAATAATGAATGTCTAGCTCTGACCAATTAGATTAGCCATGCCTTCTGTGGTGTTTTTAACATGGTTTCACTTCCCTCTTCTCCACTGCCTTCGTATGGGGAGTATTAATAGACATCTGAGGAGGGGGAGAAACATTTCTCCTTTCCCCCTACAAGGAAGACCCTGAATGTTTCAGGTCAGGTCACATGATGATCCCTCAGTCACTCGTTGAAACCAGGGGAATCAGGTGTCTTGATGGTCCCAATCTTGGACAGATGTTCACACTAGTGGCTGAATGTGGCCTCAGGAATTTTACCAGAAGGAGAATGGACAGGAGTTTTGCAGTTCAAACATGATCATCAACGACTTCTCTGATGGTCCAATGGTTAAGAATCCACCTTCCAGTGCAGGAGACATGGGTTTAATCCCTTGTCAGGGAACTAAGATCCCACATGCTGCAGAGATACTAAGCCTGAATGCCTTAACAAAAATTCCACGTGCAGCAACTAAGAGTCAACACAGTGATGTAAATAAATAAGCAAACTTAGTGATCACTTTCAGCCAGACAGCCTTGATAATGAGAGTCAAAGGATAGAGTGGAGTGTTAATATGGGAATTTTTAATAGAATAGTCAAGATATCAGATACCAAAGTGAGAGAGACATATTGTATATAAAATTGTCGATGAAAATTGCCAAGAACTGGTTCCACAATTTTAAATCCTCTCAAATGCTTTAAGAGTACAAACATTTAGACAAAGTAGAAAGACAAGGACAATTTGCGAAGATTTTGGGGAGAGCTATTGCCTCATTGTGAATCTGTACCTCCCACCTGAAGGTGGGGATGCAAACCTGAATATGTGACTCCTGAAGTTGTGGGGAAGAGTTGACTCACTGGAAAAGACTCTGATGCTGGAAAGGATTGTGGGCAAGAGGAGAAGGGGATGACAGAGGATGAGATGGCTGGATGGCATCACTGACTCAATGGACGTGAGTCTGAGTGAACTCTGGGAGTTGGTGATAGACAGGGAGGCCTGGCGTGCTGCGATTCATGGGGTCGCAAAGAGTCAGACACGACTGAGTGACTGAACTGAACTGAACAGAACTGAACTGAAGTTGTGGGGATATTTGTGCCATCAGCCTGCCCTAATGAACTCGATGTGACTAATGAAGGTAACTAGACATATCGTGCACCTCTTATGGACAGACATATGAAGAGACAGCACTTGCTCCCTGTGCTCTTTCCTCTGATGCCTTAATCTTAGAAGAATGTGTTGTGATATGGAGTCTCATTAACTTAAGTTTCTGAATGTACTATAATAAATAGGGTCTGCTTGCCCACCTACTCTTGAGGCACATGGTGAGTGAGCAGAAACTAAACTTTGTTGTCTTGGGCCAATGATTGTGGGGGGTTAGCTGTTGATATAGCATCATCAATTCTGTTTTAACTGACACAAGGAACCTAGTATGGGAGCCTCCAAAGAGTTGTGAGAATAACTCTTGAGAACCAGCTTTACCATCTCAAAATTCCAGAGAGTGAGCCAGGTACTAGCCAAGTAAGAATTCTCTCCTATTGCTTCATTGCCCCACCTCTACCCACACCGTTGTAAATCCTGGCTGGAAAGAGGGAGATGATGGACATCTAGTGATGTCCATATTTTACTTTATTTTTAAAATTTCTTTCTTCATTTGTTTTTGCCTGTGCTGGGTCTTCGTTGCTGTGCGTGGATTTTCTCGAGTTGCAGTGACTGGGGACTACTCTCTAGTTGTGCTGTGTGGGCCTCTTACTACGGTGGCTTCACTTGTTGCAGAGTACAGGCTCTGGGGCACTCGAGCTCACTGGTTGTAGTGCTCTGGCTTGGTTGCCTCATGGTATATGAAATCTTCCCAGATCAAAGACTGAATTCATGTCCCCTGCATTGGCAGCTGGATTCTTAACCCCTGGACCACCAGGGACTCCCATATTTTAGAGCACTGTCTAGGACTGCATGACCTAATAACTGAATTGAGGTGGTGTTGGCATCTTAATATCTTCAAAGGGCTATCTATTTCCTGAAAGTGACCAGCAAATAAGTGACCTTGGTAGAATGTTGATCTACTAACAAGGCAAAAACTTTTCCTTACCCCACCCTCACCCATTAAAAAAGAAAACTAAGATAAAATCAAAACAAAATAAAACCACACAAAACTTTCCTCCATAGAACAAAATTACAGTAGAATAGACTATTTTTTAAAAATTAGAACTTAAACATTTCTTATGCATTATGCTTGTTTAACATACCAGCTACATAAATAAATCAAGAGCACTGATTTAAAAGTTTTAAATGTTCTTCGGAACTAAAATGTATTTTTAAATGCAAATGAATGGCTGGCACTTATATCTTACATTTATATATAAAAACAAAATTAGATATTAAAATTTAAACATTAATGTGTGGGTTTGTTTTTGTTACAGTGTGTATCAAGTAGTAGAAAGAAGCTGAAATATAGAAAGAAATTTGGGTGAGATGAATTGACTCAGTCCGATTTAAGCACAGCACTGAGTCTGACCTCATTTTGCAGTTTTGTCTTTCCCTGATGTGCCTTATTATATTGTATAATTCATTTAACTTTCTGTATTATGGATTCCTTATTTATAAATTGAAGGTGATAGCTGATTTCTTAGGTTTATGTGAGGAGTATCTAATTAATGCCTGTAAGATTTTGAAAATATAAAGTGCTCAGTAAATATTAAAAGGAACTAGGTGTACAACTGCTCAGTGAAGATTATCGGATTGCTGAAAGATCTTCATTGCTCCAAAATGGGAAGGACCATACTCTAAGAAGAGAATCTCAGAATATTTTTCAAAAATATGCTCTAAAGCTGAAAACTTGGTTTCACGGTCACATAGATGATTTCTCAGATATTTAGTCAATTCAGAATAAAAACATGCTGTGCATATTTGTAGTAATACTGGTATACATTTCAAAGAGCTTACATATTTATTACTTTAATTGAAGCACACAATTGTAGGTTAGGAAGAAATCTTAGCCAACATCTAGTGCAGTTCCTTGCTTCTCTTTTCGCAAATTTGTGATCTGAGGTCACGAGAGACTCAACAACTTTATTAGTTATCACATGGCTAATTAATCAGATAAGCCCATCAGTCAGTGCAGTTCAGTTCAGTCACTCAGTCATATCTGACTCTTTGCAACCCCATGAATCACAGCACGCCAGGCCTCCCTGTCCATCATAACTCCTGGAGTTCACTCAAACTCATGTCCATCGAGTCAGTGATACCATCCAGCCATCTCATTCTCTGTCGTCCTGCCCCCAATCCCTCCCAGCATCAGAGTCTTTCCCAATGAGTCAACTCTTTGCATGAGGTGGCCAAAGTATTGGAGTTTCAGCTTCAGCATCAGTCCTTCCAATGAACACCCAGGACTGATCTCCTTTAGAATGGACCGGTTGGAACTCCTTGCAGTCCAAAGGACTCTTAAGAGTCTTCTCCAACACCACAGTTCAAAAGCATCAATTCTTCAGCACTCAGCTTTCTTCACAGTCCAACTCTAACATCCATACATGACCACTGGAAAAGTCATAGCCTTGACTAGATGGATCATTGTTGGCACAGTAATGTCTCTGCTTTTCAGTGTGCTATCTAGGTTGGTCATAGCTTTCCTTCCAAGGAGTAAGTGTCTTTTAATTTCATGGCTGTAATCACCATCTGCAGTGATTTTGGAGGTCCCCACCACCACCAAAAAAAAAGTCTGACACTATTTCCACTGTTTCCCCATCTATTTGCCATGAAGTGATGGGACCAGATGCCATGATCTTCGTTTTCTGAATGTTGAGCTTTAAGCCAACTTTTTCACTCTCCTCTTTCACTTTCATCAAGAGGCTTTTGAGTTCCTCTTCACTTTCTGCCATAAGGGTGGTGTCATCTGCATATCTGAGGTTATTGAGATTTCTCCCGGCAATCTTGATTTCAGCCTGTGCTTCTTCCAGTACAGTGTTTCTCATGATGTAGTCTGCATAGAAGTTAAATAAGCAGGGTGACAATATACAGCCTTGATGTACTCCTTTTCCTATTGGGAACCAGTCTGTTGTTCCATGTCCAGTTCTAACTGTTGCTTCCTGACCTGCATATAGGTTTCTCAAGAGGCAGGTCAGGTGGTCTGGTGTTCCCATCTCTCTCAGAATTTTCCNCTTTTTCACTCTCCTCTTTCACTTTCATCAAGAGGCTTTTGAGTTCCTCTTCACTTTCTGCCATAAGGGTGGTGTCATCTGCATATCTGAGGTTGATATTTCTCCCGGCAATCTTGATTCCAGCTTGTGCTTCTTCCAGCCCAGCATTTCTCATGATGTACTCTGCATATAAGTTAAATAAGCAGGGTGACAATATACAGCCTTGACGTACTCCTTTCCCTCTTTGGAACCAGTCTGTTGTTCCATGTCCAGTTCTAATGATTGTTTCCTGAGCTGCGTACAAGTTTCTCAAGAGACAGGTCAGGTGGTCTGGGATTCTCATCTCTTTCAGAATTTTCCACAATTTATTGTGATCCACACAGTCAAAGGCTTTGGTATAGTCAATAAAGAAGAAACAGATGTTTTTCTGGAACTCTCTTGCTTTTTTGATGATCCAGCAGATGTCGGCAATTTCATCTCTGATTCCTCTGCCTTTCCTAAAACCAGCTTAACATCTGGAAGTTCACGGTTCATGTATTCCTGAAGCCTGGCTTGGGGAATTTTGAGCATTATTTTACTAGTGTGTGAGATGAGTACAATTGTGCGGTAGTTTGAGCATTTATTGGCATTGCCTTTCTTTGGGATTGGATGAAAACTGATCTTTTCCAGTCCTGTGGCCACTGCTGAGTTTTCCAAATTTGCTGGCATATTGAGTGTAGCACTGTCACAGCATCATCTTGCAGGATTAGCAGGCTACTGTTCACGGGGTCGCAAGAGTTGGACATGACTAAAAAGACAGCATACATCCATGCATGCACTGTAAAGATACCAGCTATGTAGGAGAAAGGACATCACCTACTTTGAGCCCATGGTGTACTGGAGTCAGCAGTTCAGCTCACAAGAGCCAATTCTTAAACTTTCATAAATCCTGAGCCAGTTGTTAAATATCCATTACTAAAAATGAAATTATACAAACTTTCAATTAAATATATTGAAACATGTTTTACTGCATTTTGCTATTAGCTCTACTCTTAAGCAGATTTGTATTTATTATCTCTGTGTTGTGGAAACACTTTGGAATGAAGTCATGCTCAATCTCTTTCCCAAATCCTGGATTCAGTGATGACGTGTTGATAGCTAGATGTCAGCCATGTTTGAAGTATTTACTGCATGGAAATTGGCACACACTAGGAGAAGGTGATGGCACCCCACTCCAGTACTCTTGCCTGGAAAATCCCATGGACAGAGGAGCCTGGTAGGCTGCAGTCCATGGGGAGCGACTTCACTTTCACTTTTCACTTTCATGCATTGGAGAAGGAAATGGCAACCCACTCCAGTGTTCTTGCCTGGAGAATCCTAGGGACGGGGGACCCTGGTGGGCTGCCGTCTCTGGGGTCACATAGAGTCAGACACAACTGAAGCGACTTAGCAGCAGCAGCAGCAGCAGCAGGAATTATATGGGCTTCCCTAGTGGCTTAGATGGTAGAGAATCCACCTGCAGTGCAGGAGACCTGGGCTCAATCTGTGGATTGGGAAGATCCCCTGGAGGAGGGCATGGCAACCCACTCCAGTATTCATGCCTGGAGAATCCCTATGGACAGAGGAGCCTGGTGGGCTATGTCCATGGGGTCACAAAGAGTCAGACATGACTAAGCACAGCACAGCACAGGAATCATGTGCCTCCTGTCCAAAAAGCTAGTCATTAAACAGTTTTTGCATATCACTGCTTTGAACCCTGAGACCTAATAGTTTGAGGGTCTGAAGGATGAGTTTGACAGATTTGGCACACAGAGGAGACCTTCATCATAACTGTAGCTACTCAATACATTTTAAATGCTTTTCTTATATTTTGGTAAGTCCCTTAAGTGTATTAGAGTCCAAAATGGCTCTCCCACCTCCCATGCCACTAGGCACAGGTGTGTGGCCTAAGAAGGGGGTGCTGTTTGGAATCCCTCTTGCTTGCAGTATTGGCAGAGTGTGAGGGAAGTGTGTGAGTCAGGGGCAGTGGTGGAGCTGCTCCTCTGATACCCTTCTGGGTCTCCTAGGCTGTGAAAACTGTGCTGTCTTTTGTGCCTTGTGATGGGTAGATCACACATTCAGGGAACTAAACGGGTGATCAGGTTCTTATTCAGGGCTAATCAACCTTGGAGCTGAGCCTCAACCTGATTTTCTGACTGTGTGCTTCTGGAAATTTTGTGATCTTCCTCTTTCATCCATTTATCTTCAGCATGAAATAACTAGATGGCTTCTGAGGTTTGAAAGAAAGGGCCGATTAATGTAGCAGCTTATTTCTGTTTCAGCACATCATAAATGAAACTATAATTGTTTAAACTTTGACATTATAGAACAAAAATTATATGGCATAGATTAAAATCTTTATTACAAATTTATTTATATTTTTATAAAAATGTTGAAAAGTATAAATGTACTTATTACCCATGACTCATCACTACTAACACAAAATTTCTTCCTTTTTCTTTTTGTACATAGTATACAATCTTATAAGAGCAAGCTCACACTGTTTATGTTGTCTTGCATTATAATACATTGGTGGCATTAGTCATATGTATTTAATAAGCATTACCTACATTTGTCTTTCTAAATCAAAATTTTATTATAGACATTCTTTTGAATCTGTTTCTTCTGAAGCTTTGCTAAGTTTTTGATTCGAGGAGAGACAATCATATTCTGGAACAAGCATGGCCTTTGGAATTCATTTATTCTTTCATTCATGTATTTAATAAATGATTGTTGAGTATACACCAAGGTCAGGAACGGTGGCGATAGGGAGATACCCCTAGTCCAAGGTAAGGAGCAGTGGCTGTGCTTTGCTGGAGCAGCGGCTGTGCTTTGCTGGAGCAGCCGTGAAGAGATACCCCACACCCAAGGTAAGAGAAACCCAAGTAAGATGGTAGGTGTTGCAAGAGGGCATCAGAGGACAGACACACTGAAACCATTCTCACAGAAAACTAGTCAAACTAATCACACTAGGACCGCAACCTTGTCTAACTCAATGAAACCAAGCCATGCCTGTTGGGCAACCCAAGACAGGCAGGTCATGGTGGAGAGGGCTGACATAATGTGGTCCACTGGAGAAGGGAATGGCAAGCCACTTCAGTATTCTTGCCTTGAGAACCCCATGAACAGTATGAAAAGGCAAAATGATAGGATACNAGTTTATGTACTGCTGAAGCCTGCCTTGCAGAATTTTGAGTATTACTTTACTAGGGTGTGAGATGAGTGCAATTGAGCTGTAGTTTGAGCATTCTTTGGCATTGCCTTTCTTTGGGATTGGAATGAAAACTGACCTTTTCCAGTCCTGTGGCCATTGCTGAGTTTTCCAAATTTTCTGTCATATTGAGTGCAGCACTTGCACAGAATCATCTTTCAGGATTTGAAATAGCTCAACTGGAATTCCATCACCTCCAGTAGTTTTGTTCATAGTGATGCTTTCTAAGGCTCACTTGACTTCACATTCCAGGATGTCTAGCTCTAGGTGAGTGATCACACCATCGTGATTATCTGGGTTGTGAAGCTCTTTTTTTGTACAGTTCTTCTGTGTATTCTTGCCATGTCTTCTTAGTATCTTCTGCTTCTGTTAGGTCCATACCATTTCTGTCCTTTATCGAGCCCATCTTTGCATGAAATGTTCCCTTGGTATCTCTAATTTTCTTGAAGAGATCTCTAGTCTTTCCCATTCTGTTGTTTTCCTCTATTTCTTTGCACTGATCGCTGAGGAAGGAACTCTGCTATTCTTTGGAACTCTGCATTCAAATGCTTATATCTTTCCTTTTCTCCTTTGCTTTTCACTTCTCTTCCATTCACAGCTATTTAAAAGACCTCCTCAGACAGCCATTTTGCTTTTTTGCATTTTTTCCCCAATGGGAATGGTCTTGATCTCTTTCTCCTGTACAATGTCACAAACCTCTGTCCATAGTTCATCAGGCACTCTGCCTATCAGATCTAGCCCCTTAAATCTATTTCTCATTCCCACTGTATAATCATAAGGGATTTTACTTAAGTCATATCTGAATGGTCTAGTGGTTTTCCCCACTTTCTTCAATTGAAGTCTGAATTTGGCAATAAGGAGCTCATGATCTGAGCCATAGTCAGCTCCCAGTCTTGTGTTTGCTTAATGTATAGAGCTTCTCCATCTTTGTCTGCAAAGAATATAATGAATCTGATTTTGGTGTTGACCTTCTGGTCATGTACGTGTGTAGAGTCTTCTCTTGTGTTGTTGGAAGAGGGTGTTTGCTATTACCGGTGCGTTCTCTTGGCAAAATTCTATTAGCCATTGTCCTGCTTCGTTTCGTACTCCAAGGCCAAATTTGCCTGTTACTCCAGGTGTTTCTTGACTTCCTGCTTATGCATTCCAGTCCCCTATAATGAAAAGGACATCTTTTTTGGGTGTTAGTTCTAAAAGGTCTTGTAGGTCTTCATAGAACCATTCAACTTCAGCTTCTTCAGCGTTACTAGTTGGGGCAAAGGGTTGGATAACCGTTATATTGAATGGTTTGCCTTGGAAACGAACAGAGATCATTCTGTCGTTTTTGAGGTTGCATCCAAGTACTGCATTTCAGACTCTTTTGTTGACTATGATGGCTACTCCATTTCTTCTAAGGGATTCCTGTCCACAGTAGTAGATATAATAGTCATCTGAGTTAAATTCACCCATTCCAGTCCATTTTAGTTTGCTGATTCCTAGAGTGTCAATGTTCCCTCTTGCCATCTCCTGTTTGACCACTTCCAATTTGCCTTGATCATGGACCTGTCATTCCAGATTCCTATGCAATATTGCTCTTTACAGCATCAAACCTTGCTTCTATCACCAGTCACATCCACAACTGTGTATTGTTTTTGCTTTGGCTTCATCTCTTCATTCTTTCTGGAGAATTTCTCCACTGATTTCCAGTAGCATATTGGGCACCTACTGACTTGAGGAGTTCCCCTTTCAGTAACCTATCATTTTGCCTTTTCATACTGTTCATGGGGTTCTCAAGGCAAGAAAACTGAAGCGGTTTGCCATTCCCTTCTTCAGTGAACAAAATTCTGTCAGACCTCTCCACCATGATCCACCCATCTTGGGTGGCCCCACATGGCATGGCTTAGTTTCACTGAGTTAGACAAGGCTGTGGTGGTGTGATCAGATTGGCTAGTTTTCTGTGATTATGGTTTCAGTGTGTCTGCCCTCTGATGCCCTCTCACAACCCTACCGTCTTACTTGGGTTTCTCTTACTTTGGTCGTGGGGTATCTCTTCACGGCTGCTCCAGCAAAGCGTATCCACTGCTCCTTAACTTGGATGAGGGGTATCTCCTCACAGCCACCCCTCCTGACCTTGAACTTGGAGTAGCTCTTCTTGGCCCTCCTGCACCCGCACAGCCGCTGCGGCTTGGGGGGCGGGGGGTGTGGTGGTGCAAAAATACTGGAGTGGGTTGCCATTCTCTTCCCCAGGCTATCTTCCCGACCCAGAGATTGAACCTGGGTCTCCCACATTGTAAGCAGACACTTTACCGTCTGAGCCGCCAAGGAAGTCAGATACTCCCATAAATTGGTTTAAATAAGTAGTGAATTTTATTTATCTTCATTTTCTAAATAATTTATCTGATTTAAAAATATATTGGAGGTTTTTAGAGATAAGTTTCAGTTTTGGATTAAAACACATAGACAGTGAGGTGAATAGGCTTGAATGTAGGTTATGGACAGAATTGGCAGGGGAGACTGGAACATTCTGATTTTTAATTCTGTTGTTCTTTTCCACTCCACCTGGGTACAATTAATCCTTCCTGTTAGATTAGGCTACCAAATGAAGGTCTAAACTGTGTAACCCACAGTTTAGTTTTATATCACATATCTTAGGGCTGGTAGAGTTTAATTGAAAAGCAAATGACTAACTTTGTCTTAGCACTGGGAGAGGAGGATTCCTCAGCTGTTGAGGAATGCCTTGCAGTTTTCAACTGCAGAGTGATATTGAGTGCAGTAGTTTGATGGGAAGAATATGGGCCATGGAGGTAAGAACAATTGGATACTCGGAGGTGGTGCTTACAGTTTCTGGCCGTGTTCTGTTCGACACTGTGTCTGACACCTAAAGAGAAGAAGCTGAGAGAAATTGATCTCAACAGCAACAACAGTTGTCAGGTCATGATTTCTCTGTCAAAAGGACAGTAAGTCATGTCCTACTCTTTGCAACCCCGTGGACTGTAGCCCATCAGGCTCCTCTGTCCATGGGATTTCACAGGCAAGAATACTGGAGCGGGTTGCCATTTCCTTCTCTGATCTTCTTGACCAGGGATTAAACCCTCATCTCCTGCATTGGCAGCCAGATTCTTTATCACTGTGCCACCAGGGAAGTTGAACAGGGACAGTTGGGTAGAGGCTAAATCTGGTATATCCAAGTGTGCTTCTTTCTGCTCTCTTACATGTAGAACATGTTGGAAAGAAAAGTTGATAGGTGAGAATGGAAAAGAGAGAAGCATTTTTGTGGAGATTGGTGGATTATTCAAATGCTGATAGTGACTTGCCTGTATTCCCCACACTACTGGGTACTAAGAATGGATTGGCAACATCAGACAATACACATCACAGATGGAATCCATAGCAACAGGATGCAAGGAGATCATGGGGGAAAATAGGGAATGGAAGTTTGTGGAATATGATGTTGGCCACTCCCCAGCCCCCCACTTACTCCCACTTTGATGCAAAAAGAGAAATCTTGAAGGACTGTGATCCTAATGATTTAGTTAGTGGAAGGAACTGACAGAATTGCAGCTTCTCATTGTTAGCACAGCTGCAGAGTACTAGAAATGTTATCGTACCTCTAGGGATGTTAATGTGAATGGTGTGTTGACGCTGATAATGGTGATGAAAGGATTTTTATTCTCATATATCAGTAGAAATTTAGTATGACCTAAAATTGTTTTGAAAAGAAGGAAAAAAAAAAAAAAGAACACCAAAACCCTAGCCATTGTGTTATCTCTCTTACCATATTGTGAGCTTGCCTAAAAAGAAACACTGGGGATGTGAAGGTGGTTTGTTTTTTGGCCAGTCTATAGAAACCGTTCCATTAACAGGCAGTCTTACTCTGTTGATAACACTTTTTTTTTTCCAGTGGTACTCTTTGTTTCTTGAACCATCCATACCTTCCTGTGTGAGGCCTATTGAGATGGGTGGTCTAAACTTACAGTTAAGAATAAATGGTAAGGGTAAGGAATGAATGTCAAAGACTAGAACATAGAAAGGTGAACTAGTTGTCCTAAAAATGAACTGCTTAGTGATATATCATAATAGTCCAACACTGAAGGAAGCAGATAGACATCAGTTCAGTTCAGTTGCTCAGTCGTGTCCGACTCTTTGCGACCCCATGAATTGCAGCATGCCAGGCCTCCCTGTCCATCACCATCTCTC
>SJYV01009181.1:0-45163 GCA_006410875.1 Neotragus pygmaeus | reverse complement strand
TACTGAAGTGGTTTGCCATTCCCTTCTCCAGTGGACCACATTCTGTCAGACCTCTCCACCGTGACCCGTCTGTCTTGGGTGGTCCCACATGGCATGGCTTAGTTTCACTGACTTAGACAGAGCTATGCTCCCATGTTATCAGATTGGCTAGTTGTCTGTGACTGTGGTTTCAGTCTGTCTGCCTTCTGATGCCCTCTCTCAGCACCTACCATCTTACTGTCTTACTTGGGTTTCTCTTACTTTGGACATGGAGTATCTCACGTGGGGTATCTGCAACTGTTGGCTTTAAGCAAATGAAAGATGAAGTTGTTTACTAAAAACAAATAAACTTTTTAAATTACAATATATTGACGTAATTTAGTGTCAAGAAATACTGATAATAAAAGCTATAAAACTCAGAGAAAAGTAGAGAAATGAGGACTGGAATGTGTCTTCACTCAAGTAACACATGTATTGAATACATTCTGTGTGCTCAGCAATGTGAGACAATTAAAGCTGTGATTAACTGATGTTGGGAAAGATTGAAGGCAGGAGGAGANGACGTTCACCCTTGCCATCTCTTGTTTGACCACTTCCAATTTGCCTTGATTCATGGACCTGACATTCCAGGTTCCTATGCAATATTGCTCTTTGCAGCATCAGATCTTGCTTCTATCACCAGTCACATGCACAGCTGGGTATTGTTTTTGCTTTGGCTCCATCCCTTCATTCTTTTTGGAGTTATTTCTCCACTGATCTCTAGTAGCATATTGGGCACCTAATGACCTGGGGAGTTTCTCTTTTGGTATCCTATCATTTTGCCTTTTCATACTGTTCATGGGGTTCTCAAGGCAAGAATAATGAAGTGGCTTGCCATTCCCTTCTCCAGTGGACCACGTTCTGTCAGCCCTCTCCACCATGACCCGCCCATCTTGGGTTGCCCCACAGGCATGGCTTGGTTTCACTGAGTTAGACAAGGCTGTGGTCCTCATCTGATTAGACTGACTAGTTTTCTGTGAGAATGGTTTCAGTGTGTCTGCCCTCTGATGCCCTCTTGCAACACCTACCATCTTACTTGGGTTTCTCTTACCTTGGGTGTGGGGTATCTCTTTATGGCTGTTCCAGCAAAGCACAGCTGCTGCTCCTTACCTTGGACAAGGGGTTTGTTCAGGACATTTGCAGAATATTTAGTTTTTGTTTTCTCCAAATAAAAGTAGAAAACAAAATAATCTCACTTGTAAGTTTACAAGTTTGCTTCCTTAATATTATACTCTTCACTTCTAGTCACTTTTTTGACCTGTCTTCAAAAAACATGTTGAAAGCTATAACTAGCTCATTGTTTTCAATGTCATATAAACATTAAATATCATTCTATTAAGAAGCATAATTTATTATAATTCTCCTTTTTGTACCATTATAATCTGAATGTATCATGAGCTTTATTAAGTGACTAATTAGTGGTCAGTTACTTTTTAAATAAAATGTAATTATATTTTTATATCATATAAATATTTTTTCATGTATTTTTATTCATGTTTACATATAGAATCATACAACTATCACTCTAAATATGGATAGCAGTTACTTTATGCATACTTTTAAAAATCTCTTTATGTGTAGAAGCCATGCTGCTAAAACAAATATATTCTCCAGTGTTCTATAACCCATTAAAGCCCTACATGACCATTAAAAACCAAACGTGCACTATTGTCACCTGGAGGCCTTAGAAGATTGTTTAAATTAAGCTTGTTTCTTTATACTTGGAGGGGAAAATAGCACAAATCTAAATCAGATGGGTCATTGTGCATTTTAATGTAAAGCTTTTTTTAAATGTGAAAATAATTCTAGCAAAATATCTTGAATACTGCTGTGATAACTACAGGGACCCTCAAAGAATCTGGAGTTCTACTCTGTGCCCACCAACCAAAGAATAGGTACCTCACATTTAAAGACTTGTGGATTATACCATGAGATACGGTTTAACTCATCTTTTAGCTGGATCCATGCCATTGCACAGTGCTTTTAACTGTCTTTTATCCTGCATGCTTCTCAGTTGCAAATGATTCTGCCATAACTGGATTCAAATACTTCCAGACCTGACCCAATCCAACATCCTCAGAGACCTCCCAGGCTCTAAAATGTCTCTCTCCCTGGCTGTCACATTACCTGAGATTTCCATTATTAAATGGCAGGGAACTAATTAACTTATTAAATTCATAATCAATATGGGATTATACTATGGTATGGGCATCCTCCACTCAATCTTCCCCCCACCCCTACACACTCCAATTTCACAAAACCTAAGAAGAAACTCTGCTTCTGGTTTTGCTGCCTTTTACTGCTTCTTGATAATTTCTACCCAAAGTCTAGGAGGCGTGCACACATAAGAGGAAGCAGCTTCCATTAGCCTGTTCCTTTTAGGGAGACCCGGCCGCACAAAGCCACTTAAATAGGGAGCAATGATTAAAACTGACTGTTAACAAGAGGAAGAAGAGAGCCCACAGGGAAGTTTTAGGTCATTTTAGGGAAGATAAGCTCAGATTGGGTGCTAGAGAATGGACCTGCAAATTGCTGTGTGGACAGCATGGAGATGCTTAATGCTGAAAAAGTCAGGAGTGGACGGAACAAGGAGAGTGAGTGCCAAAGACAAACCAGACGGGATCTGCTTCCTACTTTTTAGCTTTCTTCTAGTAGATGCCAGAGACAGAACAGAACCAGGTGGAGGAAGGAAACAAGGGAATTTCAAATATTTATGGGTGTGATAAGACTTGAAGGGTTTAAAGCAGGTGGGAGAGACATGTGAGGGTAGATGGAGGAGAAGGATATGTTGCTCAATACGGGGGTCTTCACAACTTTTTTGAGACAGGGGTAATATCAGTGGCACAGGTGTGGAGGCAAATAAGACACCCGGTTCTGGTGGGCAAGTGTGTATTTTCTTTTTGCACGCCTGGGTTAAATTACTTCCCCTAGGTCATCCAATTAATCACTTGGAGAGCAAGGAAGAGAACTGAGCTCTCAAGGCTCTCATTTCACATCTGGAGCAGGCAAACCCGGCTTCTCCTTCCCCAAACACCCTCTTCTTTTAAAAAAGACAATCTTTTGCAAATCCATGAAGTTTTGAACTCTTCTACAGAAAATTTTCTATATCCTCTTACTACTCGTGTGATTTAAAGCTTGAGGTTGTGTTAGTACGAAGAAACACTATAAATTGCTTTCTGCTTTATCTTTCATTGAAAAATTTTAAATATCTATCAAAATTACTTTGATCCCTACCCTGCCCCAGAGTCAAGCTATTATTCTGAGGAGCTGAAAAAAAAATGAGTTACAGATCTGAGAAAGTAGTGTGTGTGGAGCTTAACTGCTGCATGAGTGATGGTGTGATATATTGCTCTTTTCACTAACAACCACAAAGCAGGTAGAGGCATGGCAGACTAATTTGGTTTATATGTCCAGCTGTAAGGCTAGACACTGCATCATTCTTTTCAGAAACCGGTGACTTTAGGCATGTGGAACTCGTCGTCATGACAACAATAAACCAGCTTTGAGTCTGAGTTTCAGCTCAGAAACTGCCTTGTCTCCATTACTTCCTGCTCATGACCTGACTTTTCTTACTCTCTGGGGCTGGGGGCTGGGGATTTATGAAAGATCTATTGAACAGAGCTTCAGTATATGTTTAATGCTTGAAATGTCTGGCTTGAAAATTTTGCTTGCACAGATGGCTAAAGGCTGCAAGGGGGATAGATCAATCATTATTATAGTTAATGACACAGTTATAAGGGTATACCTAAAGGTGAGCTGACTTGGAAAATGGGAATAGGCAATGTGAAAAGAGTGACTTGGAAGCATTTCTTTGAATCACAATAAGCATCGTTATCACAAATAAAATGTTCTTTTAAACACGGAGAGGAGTTGTACCATGATTCTGAGAGGACCTAGCCAAAGGTACAATGGAGAGTAATCAAACAAAAATTAGTACACAAAGTTGAATGTGTGTTTGTATGTGTGTGTGTGTGTGTGTGTGTGTAGTCTTTTTTTAATCTGAAGAAACAATTAGCAGATGCTTATGGCAAAGTCTCCATGTGATCATTTTTGTGTCCCGTGTGCTTAATGGATTGAATAGTGACCACAGTGAGAAACAGCATTGCTAGGTGACAAGAGTATGAGAGCCCTGGGTTCAACAGCCTCCATGTACAATCAGCTGCAGTATTGGAAAGCTATCTAACTACATCTAACTCTCTCTCTCTATATATATATATACAACTATATATATATANCGGGGGTCTTCACAACTTTTTTGAGACAGGGGTAATATCAGTGGCACAGGTGTGGAGGCAAATAAGACACCCGGTTCTGGTGGGCAAGTGTGTATTTTCTTTTTGCACGCCTGGGTTAAATTACTTCCCCTAGGTCATCCAATTAATCACTTGGAGAGCAAGGAAGAGAACTGAGCTCTCAAGGCTCTCATTTCACATCTGGAGCAGGCAAACCCGGCTTCTCCTTCCCCAAACACCCTCTTCTTTTAAAAAAGACAATCTTTTGCAAATCCATGAAGTTTTGAACTCTTCTACAGAAAATTTTCTATATCCTCTTACTACTCGTGTGATTTAAAGCTTGAGGTTGTGTTAGTACGAAGAAACACTATAAATTGCTTTCTGCTTTATCTTTCATTGAAAAATTTTAAATATCTATCAAAATTACTTTGATCCCTACCCTGCCCCAGAGTCAAGCTATTATTCTGAGGAGCTGAAAAAAAAATGAGTTACAGATCTGAGAAAGTAGTGTGTGTGGAGCTTAACTGCTGCATGAGTGATGGTGTGATATATTGCTCTTTTCACTAACAACCACAAAGCAGGTAGAGGCATGGCAGACTAATTTGGTTTATATGTCCAGCTGTAAGGCTAGACACTGCATCATTCTTTTCAGAAACCGGTGACTTTAGGCATGTGGAACTCGTCGTCATGACAACAATAAACCAGCTTTGAGTCTGAGTTTCAGCTCAGAAACTGCCTTGTCTCCATTACTTCCTGCTCATGACCTGACTTTTCTTACTCTCTGGGGCTGGGGGCTGGGGATTTATGAAAGATCTATTGAACAGAGCTTCAGTATATGTTTAATGCTTGAAATGTCTGGCTTGAAAATTTTGCTTGCACAGATGGCTAAAGGCTGCAAGGGGGATAGATCAATCATTATTATAGTTAATGACACAGTTATAAGGGTATACCTAAAGGTGAGCTGACTTGGAAAATGGGAATAGGCAATGTGAAAAGAGTGACTTGGAAGCATTTCTTTGAATCACAATAAGCATCGTTATCACAAATAAAATGTTCTTTTAAACACGGAGAGGAGTTGTACCATGATTCTGAGAGGACCTAGCCAAAGGTACAATGGAGAGTAATCAAACAAAAATTAGTACACAAAGTTGAATGTGTGTTTGTATGTGTGTGTGTGTGTGTAGTCTTTTTTTAATCTGAAGAAACAATTAGCAGATGCTTATGGCAAAGTCTCCATGTGATCATTTTTGTGTCCCGTGTGCTTAATGGATTGAATAGTGACCACAGTGAGAAACAGCATTGCTAGGTGACAAGAGTATGAGAGCCCTGGGTTCAACAGCCTCCATGTACAATCAGCTGCAGTATTGGAAAGCTATCTAACTACATCTAACTCTCTCTCTATATATATATATATACAACTATATATATATATAGTTATCTAACTATATCTGGATATTCAGCTGGAAAGAGAAATGATAGGATTTGTACTGTTGGCAGTTGAGAGGTAAAATGTGATAATGGAGGGGAAGCGCTTAGCTTAGTGCCTGGGACACTGTCAACACTCAGCGATGGGAAGGTGTCAGTGTTGGTGCTGTTGGTGTCATTGTCAGCAGGATTTGCGTAGTAATTGAAACCCGTCTTTCATGTGAATAAAGTGGTTCAACTATTCACTGTTACAAAGAGATCATCATGAAGACTGGATGACTTTTTTTTTCTTTCTAGAGAGGTGTTTTCTGGCTTCGTTATGTTCTCCAAATTATCTTGACTTTAAGGAGAGTAGAGAATTAATGGCTAGAGAAGGCAGGAAGGACAGGGTGTGAACTGCCAACATAAAAGATGACAGGTCTGGAGACTTGTGTGTTTTTTTCCTGCACAGGTTTTTCCGCCCACCGCCTTCCCACCCCCCCAATAGTAGGTGAGAAATTTTAGCAACCCTTTTGTTTCTTATTCCTTTAGTACACTGATCTACTTCTATCTATATAATTGCCTTTTTTTAAGCCCCCATTTTCCAGGAAGTTGATATCACAGGCCAATAGGCAGAGAAATAGACACTGATCAAATCCTAGAGAAAAGCCAAATGCTTCCTTTGTTTTCTGTGTACTGTAAATTGAATGATTTGCTTTCCCTAGAGATCAACTTCATAATTTCATGATCATGTGGTTAAACTTCTTAATAAATGAGATACTGCCCAGAGGCCGTTATTCTCCATGACCTTGTAGAATGTGGATCACTATGTAGAAATCTGATAAAGTACATTCAGTTATTCAGTTATAATTTGAGAAATCATGAACCACAAACTGATTATGTTTCTTATTATAAAAATTTAATGTGGTTGCAAATAATTGAATTTCTCTTTGCATTGTCCCCCAACTGGCAGTTACAATTTATAGCAATGTGAGATTACTTCTGAGACACACAATTATGTCACATTTTTATCTTACAAAGTTTATGACAAAAATATAGTTTTGAATGTTTCTCATTAGCATGCAAGAGTTAATACAGCTCCAGAAAATGAAAAATACATTATTTTTCTCTAACAATATTAATTTTTAGATGTTTTAAATTGATTAAAACAATGGGCTGGTTAATGTGAGAGAAATTTAAACATTAGCAAATTAGACATTTGAAAGTGTAAAATAAAAGTATATAATTACTGTGTTGCAGAAAAGAAATGATTCAGTGAATAACTTTTCTGGACCTCATAAACATTATTGAAAAATATAACTCCATATCCTTAATATAGTGCTACTATAAAAACAGTATTTCTTGTTCTAAAATGGTCTGTGTTGATAATTTTTCACCATCTTTTAATTAAATTCAGATAAAAATGTAGCCAAAGTTTGGAAGATTTTCCTGTTCTTTCACAAGATCTCATAATTTCATAAATATTGGTCTTAACGTTTCCAAGCTTTGAAGGGGATTCTGAAAAGCACAGACCATTTTTTTTCACCAAGTTAGAATGTTTAGTCTATGCAAAAGATAAACCTTTTGAAGATTCAAAGTCTACAACATGCCCAGAAGAAACAATTGTCTTTTTAGAAGTTTCTTCCTGGAATATTTCTGTCTCTTCAGAATTGGTATGTTTTTGTTATTGCTCACAAATGTTGCTGATAAAGACACTTCAAGTAAGGGAATTGAAATAATGGAAAAATAAATCTATTCTTTAATATGTAACAGAAGGCTGATTCATCAAATATGGATTAATGTTTATGATGTGCTTAATAGCAGAAAGCTTCAGTTTTTCTGGTGGACTTTTAGGAATATTAATGACAAAAGGCTAGATTCTTCCCCTTTGAATTCCCTGTGGACCTCTCTCTCAGCAGCAGGGCAGAAGTGGAATCCAGGAGTACAAATACAGACTTAGTCAAAGCAAACCTCTACTCCACATGGAATATTTGTTCCATGTTTATATATATATATATCCCACATTTTTTACTAATAAGTACAATAAGTCAATTAATCCAAGTTACTGAATTCAGCAGCCAATTTTCCTAACTTGGGATGGAACTAAAAATACATTATCTAGTTTGCAACAAACTTTCTGCAAAAGTAGGGATGCTAATTGCAAAGATTCATCATCATTCATTGCCAAGAGTTGATATACAATAGCTGGCTGGTTTATTTGTAGTTTATAATGCATAAATAATGAGTCTTTGGTAAAAGGTGAATGAACATTAAATGATCTCATATGATAATGATGATGCTGCTCTAAAACTTTCACATGATTCTGTTGGTTTTGTTGTTTGTCTAGTGTTACCTCATTCAACAGAGTGTTTTTCCCTCTCCTTTCTTTCTCACTGACCTTATCTTTTACATATTCTGATTGTTCTTGAACCAGTAGCTTAAGGAGAGATGCAAAAGTGATGAGAGTTTGATTTAGCTTCAGCTTTTATTATCGGATACCCACAAGGAAATAAAGCTTTGATCTACTTCCTTGGAAAGTTAATCCCAGTGATTATGTGGAGATGTGTGCAGTGGTAGCTACAGGGATATACATCTTTAATCTCTTGGTGTTGAATACTTAATCCAGCTTGGATTCTTGGCAAGGAGATTTAAAGAAAGAACAAAATAATTACACTCTTCATGGGCTTTGTTTTCTGGAATGAATATTTGGTAGCTCTGCTTGTTCTTTTATAGTTTAATAGGCTTGCTTAGGAAAATAGACTTAGGCTTACTTAGAGTGATGTAAAAATTGATGATTTTTGTGGTCCTCATTAGGTAAATTTAAAGTACATCTATTGACAATAGGGCAGTTTGTGTGGGGTTTTTATTATTCAAGTTTGTTTATCTGGGTATAGTGAAGGCTGAATAGAAAATACTCTATTTCCAGGGGAATACTTTAAAAATTATTCTAGAACTAGATAACTCTTATTAAAAAGTCCTCATCTTTTCTAATAAATAAAAACAATATGCTGGTGTAGGCCATAAACTGGCCACTAAATTCCAATATAATGCATCTTCTTTGGAAAATGCCTTTAAGCCAAACACATTTTTCTAAAATTACTACTCCACTTTAGTGAGAAAATATAAGTTGGGCTAAAATATGTTCTAGCCAGTTTGACTAGTTAACCCATTTGCTAACATAAAATATATTATCTTTTAATTTATATCATACGTTATAATTTATAAATTATATGTCAAAAGGAAAACGGAAAATAATGAAAAATCTCATCAACCTTACATATGCATTTAGCATTCATGATGTTTGGTGTAATAGACATACAATTATTTTTAAAGGTAACATTATTTATGAAGTTTTTTCCCACTATCTTATTGTGCACAAGTATGATCTTAAATGCCATTAAGTATATTAGCATAATTTACTCAACTACTCCTCCAATTTTCTTTCTCTATTATGAATAATACTGAAACTTTTTTTGTATTGAAACCTGAGATGTTGGCAAAAAGAAATAATAGTATTTTGTTACTTACCCTAAATCCTCATTCTTTTTTTTTTTTGCACCTATTAACATTTTTTAAATTTTTATTTATTTTTTTAATTAATTTATTTATTTTTTAAATTTTACTTTTCAATACTCTATTGGCTTTGCCATACATCGACATATACTATTATGTAATAAACGAGGTGCCGGTCTATGTTTGATGCAGGTTGCAGGATGCTTGGGGCTGGTGTACGGGGATGATCCAGAGAGACGTTGTAGGGTGGGAGGTGGGAGGGGGATTCAGGATTGGGAGCTTGTGCACACCTGTGGTGGAAATCCTCATTCTTGATTGAAAGAGGTTGTGTTACAAATTAATTCTGATATCAGAACAAGAATAAGTGAAATTTTGTGCCTTACTCACTCATTTCCAATCTAATGATTCATAGTTTTAAACACACTGATATGTAAAACAAATATTTAAATAATGAGTTTCCCTCTGGCTATGGGTACATTATATTAGCAGTTTTGATAGTAATTCAAATTCAGTCCTATGTTAATTCATTACAAACAGAGGTGGCCTCTCTCCTTTCTCCCTTCCTTAAATAGCATAGCTCTTGTTTCTCTGTGATTGAGGCCTGTGAATTTTGTGACCATTTTAATTATCTAGTAAAAGTACATATTCCAAATGAGGTAAAATTTAATCTTCAGAATTTGTCTTGGAAATGTACAGAACAGCAACCGGGCAATAGTTGAATAAAAGTTTCTGTGTCATTTGGAGGAAGACATAATCAATTTTACATTGTATCACATGTATTTTTAGGAATTCCTCAAACACTCCCTAAAATGTATGCCGTAGTTTAAATGGATCCAAACAAAGTCTTCATATAATTCCCAAAGGTATTTAGCATGGGCACATAGATTTAAGAATTTTCATAGACTCCTCCAGGGAAAGAATTTAATCAGGTGTCTACATTATACAAATGTTGTTTTGTGTTTGATTTGAACTGATAGAATGTTCTGGCACGGTAGACAAAGGATAAATTCTGTTTGCAATCAGTTCTAAGTATTCCTTTTCTTATTTACCTTTACCTCCCATGCTTGACCTACCCTGCTCAGTGGCAGTTTCTAAAGGTGAGTGACCTTGCTCCTCTATTTATTATTCAGGAATTTCCCCCCAAAGCTAGAGAGAATAAAATCCTCATGCAGAATCTTTCATTTGGCATAAAACCTTCTCTTCTGCTTCCTTTTTTGAAGTTCATCTTAAAATTGTAGGTGACATCTGACTGAGGCAAAATTGCTCCCTCTTTCTCCTGGTGGCATGCCCCTGGCTAATGGCACACAACCCGTGTGAAAGTGCGTGGCAGTGGCAGAGGAAAAGACGGAGGGGGTGGGGGAGGGGAGTCTTCATGTGTGAAAAGAAGCAAGTTGCCAGGTAAAGGACGACGAGCCTCATTCCCAGACCATGTGTTTCCTTAGCACAAAAGGAAAATCAGGTTAACATCAGTCCTTGACACTAAACCTTCTAGTATCACAATTTATTGTGATTATTTGAGTATTTTTCTCTTTGTCATTTAGATACTGCAGAATCTTTAGTGTACTCAGATTTCTAGGTCAGCTCTGTAAAAATTTATGTCAATGTCACTCAATATGGAAACCAAGGATCCGTGTGGATCCTAGAAGTGTTTGTTACTGACTTGGGATGAGGTAAGGAGTTGGAGCCAGAATGTCAATCAACTAAGTTGCTAAGCACACTATTTAAGTCACCTGATTTTTTTTTTTTTTAATGTAACAGGACTTTCTTGACCATTCATGGAATGCTGGTAATAAACAATTCAAAGATAGGCAACTTTGAGTAGCAGTCATAGAGATCTTTCTTTCAAACTTTGTATTAATGTGAAATATGTGGAAACACATAAGTACATAAGTACTTATGTTAAAAAGTAAGTATTTATTGATAAAAAAATTGGATAGCAGTTTGAGGTTGGGGATTAGGGACAGAGAACTTGGGTCTTTATTTAGACACTGTCACTTAACTGTTGCATGATATGAAGTGAATTATTTCATCACTGTGAGTTTCAATTTTTCTCATTCGCAAATGACCTGGAATTGTTTTGCATTAAATATTTAATGAAATGTAAGAAATAGAAAGGAACTGAACACACTGATGCAACACATTCTCATATCTAGACCTTTGTTGTTCACCTATGAAAATGGATGCTAGATGCGTTAGTTTTAAAATTTAAGTTGGACAGGTGCTAGAAAGCTTTAGTTTTAAAATTTAAGTTAGATATCCCTACAACTCTCATCTTTTGAATATTTCTCAGCTCTACACAGACAACTTTAGTGTTTGAAAAATTTTTCTTCTCTGGCCATAAGTGTGTTTTCATTGCTTATAATAGTGTTCTGGAATTCAACCTGTCACTTGAAAAATATCCTTCTGCCCAAAACCTCATTTAGTTTCATGTCACCTTTATGAGGAACCATGACAACATCCATTTTCTCTTTTGTATAAAGTCACAATTCCTAGCAGCTTGACTCTGTGGGACAGTGAAAGTTGTCAACATTTTCTGTACGGATCTTTATAGCAAAACCTTACTCCTTCTTACTTATTATAAAAACATTATGAATAGGTATTGCAGATATTTTAATGATAGTACAGACTCTATTCCATGAGAAGACTAAGAGCAAATGCAAAGTATGAAAAAAATAAGAAAAGATATTTTTCTGGAAATGGAAATGCCATTCTTCTTTAAGGGAAATTTGGGGGGTGGTGGATATCTTGCAATATTATGCAAAAAGTAGCATGTTATTTTCTCTTTATTAAACAAAGCTTATCATTCAATAAGTTAATCAACTCATATCATTCCAATTTTCAGGGTGTGGGGAGAGTTTTGCATTGTGTGTGTGTCTGTGGCCATTATTGTCCTTCAACTTTCATCCTTCTCAGTCACCATCCTCTGGGTTTACTTCTTTGGTGTCTGTCATTAAACATCTCATCTGTGATAACTCCACAATATTGTGGTACCTATTCACTTTCCAACCCTCTCTCACTCTTCTCCATGACATACAGCATCCTATAAGTCAACATAGACCTCGATCCCAAATCACTTCTCTTACACCATATCCCTTTCCTTTGCTCTTATCTTTCTGTCTAGAATCTTTTGTTTAAAATGCCCTATTACTCTTTTTTAGTTCAAATTTGGCATTTATAACCTGGAAGAAGCACTAGCTGGAATCAAGTTTGCTGGGAGAAATATCAATAACCTCAGATACGCAGATGACACCACCCTTATGGTAGAAAGTGAAGAGNTTCAGTTTAGATCTTATCAAATATACTCCAATGGGGGGTGGGGCATTAAATGAAAAAAAGGATGCTAAATACTCAAGTTTAATGAAAATTTTCTTTTCGAATCCAACATGAAAAAATTTTTTACAGACAATAATATCTTGGAGAAAGTTCAAATGATATAATTTTTATTTAATTAAAATCATTTTAGAATAAGACAAAATTTTAAATATATTCTAAGAAGTTAGTGTGCATTTTTAAACAAAAGCATGGCTCAGAATAAAAATGCAATTCAATTGTATTTATGAACCTCTCAGTAAAATGTTGAGTTATTCTTTTCCTGAGCTATTGATGCTATTTGATAAGATCTAAACTGAATATTTGGTGCTTTTGAAATGTGGTGTTGGAAAAGACTCTTGAAAGTCCCTTGGACTGCAAAGAGATTCAACCAGTCCATCCTAAAGAGATCAGTCCTGGTTGTTCATTGGAAGGACTGAAGCTCCTTCTAATTGTTGAATCTGAAGCTCCAATACTTTGGCAACCTGATGCGAAGAGCTGACTCGTTTGAAAAGACCCTAATGCTGGGAAAGATTGAGGGCAGGAGGAGAAGGGGACAACNGGAAGGACTGAAGCTCCTTCTAATTGTTGAATCTGAAGCTCCAATACTTTGGCAACCTGATGCGAAGAGCTGACTCGTTTGAAAAGACCCTAATGCTGGGAAAGATTGAGGGCAGGAGGAGAAGGGGACAACAGAGGGTGAAATGGTTGGAGGGCATCACGGACTCAATGGACATGGGTTTGGTTGGACTCTGGGAGTTGGTGATGGACAGGGAGGCCTGGTGTGCTGCAGTTCACGGGATCACAAAGAGTCAGAATCGACTGAGCGACTGAACTGGACTGAACTGAAACTGAGGTATTTCAACAATATTTCATTCAGACTCAGGATTTGTATGATTGCTTGATTATCCCCTCCACCCAGAATTGCTCAGAATTTCTTATATCATTTATTTTTAAAAATTTTAATATGAATTTTAAAAGTTATAGTCCATTAATAATTACCACAAATATTATCTATATTCTGTCTGTGTCTGTGCTGTACCATACATCTGCTAGCCCATTTTATACCCAATAGCTTATATCTCCAACCTCCCACCAGTGCTGTAGTGCCCCTACTTTCCTCTCCCGACTGGTAACCACTAGTTTGTTCTCTATATCTCTGAATCTGCTTTATTTCTATATAATCACTAATTTTTTGTATTTTTTAGATTCTACATATAAAGTGATATCATATAGTATTTATCTTTAGAGAAGAACTTATTTTACCTAGCAAAATGCCCTCCAAGTCTATCTGTGTTGCTTCAAATTTCAAGTTTGTTACTTTTTTATAACTAAGTAGTATTCCATTGTGTGTGTGTGTGTATTGCATCATTTTTACCCAATTATCTTGATGGAAACTTGGTTTACTTTCATGTCTTAACAATTGTAAACACTACTGCTAAGAATATAGGCATGCATGTATCTTTTTAAATCAGTGTTTTTTTCATTTATATATACCGGGAGTGGAATTACTGGGTCATATGGGAGGTCAAGTTTTTCTTTTTTGAGAAATCGCAAAACTGTTTTCCACAGTGGCTATACCAATTTACATTTCCACTAACAGTGTACAAGTGTTCCTTTTTCTCTATATCTTTACCAGTATTTGTTATTTGTGTTCTTTTTTGATGATAGCCATTGTGACAGGCATGAAGTGAATCTAAGTGTGATTTTGAATTGCATTTCCCTGATGACTAGTAATGTTAAGCATCTTTTCACGTACCTGTTGGTCATCTGCATTTAAGAGAGCTGGAAGAATCATGCTTCCTGACTTCAGACTCTACTACAAAGCTACAGTAACCAAAACAGTATGGTGGTGGCACAAAAACCAGACACATAGATCAATGGAGAATATTATAACATCATACACAAAACTAAACTCAAAATAGCTTAAAGTCCTAAATGCAAAACCAGATACTATAAAACTTCCAGAGGAAAACATAAGCAGAACACTCTTGGACATGAATCACAGCAATATTTTGAGGGATCTGTCTCCTAAAGAAAAGGAAATGAAAGCAAAAATAAGTGAATGGAACCTAGTTAAACTTAAAAGCTTTTACACATTAGAGAAAATCATTGTCAAAATAAAAATACAACTAATGAATGGGAGAAAATATTTGCAAATATTATGACAATTATAGAGCTAATATTCAGCNATGAAAGCAAAAATAAGTGAATGGAACCTAGTTAAACTTAAAAGCTTTTACACATTAGAGAAAATCATTGTCAAAATAAAAATACAACTAATGAATGGGAGAAAATATTTGCAAATATTATGACAATTATAGAGCTAATATTCAGCATATATAAACAGTTCCTATAAATCAAGACCCAAAAAATGATTTTAAAATGAGAAGTGCAAATGAATAAATATTTTAATTTTATTTTATATTTTACATGGAAAAGCTCCTAATATTCCTTTAATAACATTCTATGACAGTATTGTAGATTACTTTAATCTAGTTGCAGTATTTTGTTTCTAGAGTTTTTTATATATATCTGTCACACTTATTTGAGAAAAAAAACTTATAAAATACATATGTACCATAGTTGAGAAAGAAATCCCATGCTATAATTATTGAAGGTAATAAGTTCACTGAATTCCTGTTTATTAAAATTTTTTTCATGTTTATGTCATGTTGATATTTTAAAATCACATTATATATCTAGCTGATTCATTAAAACTATTAGGAATAATTAACATAAATGAAAATAAATACCATGCAAACCAAAGTGACTGACTTAAAAACTACAAAATTAGAAAGATGAGCTTCACGAAAAAAAGAAAGATATCATGCATGGGCTTCTCATTCTGGTGCCTTCTCTTGTTGTGGAACATGGTGTCTAAGGCGCATGGGCTTCAGGAGTTGTGGCTCCCAAGCTTTAGAGTGCAGGCTCAATAATTGTGGCTCACAGGTTACTTGGTCCAAGGTCTATGGGAACTTCCTGGTTCAGGAATTGAACTCATGAATCCTGCATTGGCAGGAGAATTCTTGCCACTGAGCCATTAGGGAAGCCTTTCTTCATTTTGATATTCTTTCCCAAGCCTTTATCAAGTGTAGTGGAAAAGCTTATATCTGTATGTGTGTGTGTGTATATATATATATATATATATTAGAAAACATTAATTTTTGCCTAGTTAAAATATTTATGACATCTTAATTCCACTTGTTTGGCTTAGTATGAAAGGAATGGTAGATTTATAATTTATATTCTTTCAAAACTTTGATACAGTTCCATGTATTTTGACATCTAGTGTTAACAGCTAAATGTCTAGAAAGTTTATTTTTTTTAAACGATTTTTTTTAATGCAGCTTATGAGGCTTGAAATTTCTAATCCAATTCTGAGAATATAAAGAAATACTATGTTTTAGAAAAAAAGAAAATAAATTAGCCTATGATACAATATTAATGGCCTTGTGGCTCAGATGGTAAAGAATCCGCCTGCAATGTAGGAGACCTGGGTTCGATCATTGGGTTGGGAAGATCCCCTGGAGGAGGGCATAGCAACCAATTTTAGTATTCTTACTTGGAGAATCTGCATGTGCCAGGGTCCAGCCCCCACAGGATCCAGGGAAACCCGAAGGAGGAACAGCGTGGGCGATTGCGATTGATTTAGAGAGAGCGATAGGTAAGAATGTTGTAGATAAGAAAATAGAGGAGAGAAAGAGGCTGATATTCTTTGGTTTACATAGAGAACCAACAAAACTTCAAGACAAGAAGTTTGCCCTGTTCACGGAGGCCACAGGTAACCTCCCAGTCTCCCAAGGGAGTGAAGACGAACAACGTCTTCCCGTTCAGGTCTTAGAAACCTGGGCAGATAAGTGAACGCAGGGAGGCCCCAGGATCCAAAGGATCAACCTGAAAAAGAGAGGGAGAGAGAGAGAAAGAAAGATAGAGAGAAGAAAAAACACGGGGTGACCAAGCTTCTGCAAGGCCCCAGAGATTTATTTTTCAAAAGGTACTTTTATAACTTGCCTTATACATAGGGGGAAATTAAAGATACAAGGTCATACAGAGTCAGCCCAAACATTCAGGCAGTTTTGCCATTATCAAAACCATGATTTTTTTCTGCATACGTTTCCCACAAATGATGTTGTGTACAGTATCTTCTGGCCTTGGAGGCCTGTGAACATTTTATGACCCTCTTTTGATAAAGGCTGCTTAACCAGAAAACTTATTTTCCCTCAAAGTGTTTTTTCTTTCTATTTCTAATCTATGTCAGCCTCAGAAAAATGCCAAACAGAATTACGTTTTTCACAGAGCAAGTGTGCAGTGAGTTACAAGAAAGAACCAATGAGCTCAAACNGCACGGAAAAGCAGATGTGTATAAGAGACAGCTATAGCCCACCAGGCTCCTCTGTCCACGGGATTCTCCAGGCAAGAACACTGGAGTGGATTGCCATTTCTTCTTAACAGATTTAGTAAAAATTTTAGTCTGCTTTTTAAAAATTTATATATTGCTTTTTCTCCTAAAAAAAAAAAATTGGCAAGTCTGTGCTTTTTTACTTTGATTACAAACATTTTAGTGATACATGTTTTGTTTCTGATTTTCAAAAGTTATTATTTAGGGAAAACAAACTATATCATAGCATTTGTACATAACAATGAGATAATGAATCCATGTAATTCCTTTGCATGTGTTTCAAATCCTAATATTCATATACCAAACATCTTTATATCCTCTTAGCTATCTCTGCTCTGTAGTCTTTCCACTCACCTATTCTGTTCACAAACTCTCATTAAAATGTAATTTTAGAACATATTTATTTAAAAGATTATGTCCTTAAAGTAAGAAAACCATCTTTGAATTTACAAAGAAAACAAGATCTCCCTTCTTCTACCTGTAAGTTAATAATGCCTAAAATAAATTGATTTTTCTTTATTTGAGTATACAAAAGCATATCAAATTCCCAATGGTAGCAATATATTGATATATCTCACTTCTAAAATGTGCACATCACTTGTGATTACAGGTTTTTTTAAACGAGCTATTCCTTTTACACAGTTGCCTTAAAAGTACACATCTTCTTGACTTTTACATTCATTTTGACATTAATATGAAATATAATTTCTTTTGAATACACTTCAAAGAATGCTAGCAATGTAGGCAAGTAAATGCCTTCAATTACACTTGGAAATACTTGTCATTGCTATCACCTTGAATCAATGACTCAGCCTTGCCTTGCTAAGGCAAACACAATTGCCCTAGCATTAACATCAGGGAGGTTTTCAAAGAGAGTTGTTGTGTTATGTTAGTCACTCAGTCGTGTCCGATTCTTTGTGACTCCCTGGACTGTGGCCCATCAGGTTCCTCTGTCCATGGAATTCTCTAGGCAACAATACTGGAGTGGGTTGCCATTTCAAAGAAAGGGAGATTATTAAAGCACAGAAAAGCTCCTGGATGTTTTTGTGAACTTTTATTCCTCTCCAACCTCTGACTTGGTGATAGACAAGAAAGCCTGGTGTGCTGCAGTTCATGGGATCACAAAGAGTCGGACCGGACTGAGTGACTGAACTGAACTGGGCATCATTTATTTAAATCTCACCTAAGTGATTATAATCTGAAGCAAGCATTGAGACCACAGATTTCAAATGATATTGGAAGGTAGGAAGAGGCTGAGTAGAGAGTACAGAGGAAAATTTTCAAAGCAGAAAGAACAATATTTGTCAAAGCACTGAAAACTGCCTGCTATTTAGGAAATAACAAGAAAATACTGGGGGACGGATTAGGCAGAGACATCGAACCTCTGTCTCTCCATAAGCAATCTGAAAAACTGGGGGTTTTACCCTAAGTACAATGTAAGAGATGGGAATACCAGATCACCTGACCTGCCTCTTGAGAAACCTATATGCAGGGCAGGAAGCAACAATTAGAACTGGACATGGAACAACAGACTGCTTCCAGATAGGAAAAGGAGTACGTCAAGGCTGTATATTGTNAGATATCACATTTCTTATGTGAGTATAGTGATTCTGTATTACTTTTAAATCAGATGGTGAATTAGAATAACTAAATCAAGGCATTAAAATAATGTGCACAAAAAATGTCCTTTTTGCATTTTAATTTTTTCACCCTCAAGAAATAATTTCTGAGATTGTCTTTACCTGATGGAAAACCCAAGTGAGGTTGGCTGGGAGCTCAGAAGAATTCAATGAGCTCAGACAAGGGAAGACTTCATGATTCCTGATCCTCACTGATACTGGCCAGCAAAGGACACACCCTCCCTATTTCTCTCATTTTGAGGAGAGACACTTCAGTGGGCACAATACAGCTCTCAACCATAGGTTCAGGGTATTATACTCCACAGCAGGGCTCCTTTTCATCCTGTAGGAAAATAGGCTTCCATTATAACCCTCAACTCTCTGTGAGAACACAGTTAAGGGCTGAATTAAGCTATTGCCCACAATTGCAAAAAATTGGATACAACGTCTTTTCGTTCCTTTTGAAGACATAATGACAATACATAGGCTTTCTTGAAGTGGAACAAATGTACTCAGCAGGCTGATGGGAGCATAAATCTGTCTGTGACCACTGTAATAGAGTTCCGCAGGCTACTGCTTGTTAATCAAGAGTTTAAGTCTTAGCTGAATAATCAAATTCTGTTGATTTGGGTTTTTTGAAGATCACATCAAGCTAGTTTTCTCCCACAGATCTGACACTGTTCATCTCCTGTTTCTTTTTTACCTCTCCTCTTGTTTGCTCATCTTTAATGTAAATGTACCTTATGGATTGTTGAACTTTCTAGAGACTCCTGCTGTGTTGATTAATTGCTAATGAATGCTAATGAAGGAGTGAGGTAAATCCACACTATGATGTCTTTAAGGGATGATTGATTAGATTTAGCACTAGTTGTCAGGAGAGTACTTACCACGAGAACAACAAGTCCATAAATATGCACAGAGTGGTGGGTAGTCTCCCTCTGTGCCTTTGGCCTTTCAAGTTCCTGGGTTCATGGAATCAAAGAGAAGACTAATCTTTTAGCCTTTGTAACTGAAATCAGTTTTCTTGTTAAAAAACAGTAATTTCACTGATAGGTTTTAATGAAAAATTGACAATCAATAGACATTTAATTGTTAAAATATTTGACAGATTTTTTAAAGGATAAAAGTAATCCTAGTAAAAAATGGGTTTTACCAAATATGTTTGGAATTCATGTAGCTAAATAATAAATTAACTGACTGAAAGCAAGGTGGTGTACTGTTATTGTTCATAATTATTTGTGTCTCGGTTCATCTAGAAAATGTACTGAAGTTCTAAAATCAGACTGTATGATTCTAATGAATTTGATTTTAAAAGTAAATTCCTATTCTTTTCCCATTTATGACACAGTTTTAAACTTCCTTGATCTACTTGGTGGAAAAAAGTACTTCCTTGAGCCCCTCTCTCCTGCTAAAGCAGCCTTGAAACAAACAAAAAATAGTTCAGGAGAGCTGGATAATGCTGGAATTTGGGGAAGGGCAACTGAATTAGAATGCACTCCTTTCCCACCAGGTTTGTGAATTAGTTGAGACACAAGATAAAGCATTTCAGAAGAAAATCCATTAAAAAATTTTTTAAATTGCTTATATATATATATGAATATATATATATATATATATNCAGCATCATCTTTCAGGATTTGAAATAGCTCAACTGGAATTCCATCACTTCCACTAGCTTTGTTCGTAGCTTGAATAAATATTTGTTGAATTGAGTTATTGAAGTATAATCTGCCTGGAGCTGGGTCAGTTGCTTCTAATATAAAGAATACTTGTTTCTTAACACTTTAGTTACTTGTGATTGCTATCTCTTTTGGGCTCCCAAAGCACTTTCTTTGAACCCGTCTTATGACATTTATCACTTAGTATCATGTGATAACTTAGGCTTTGTTGTCAGACAGACAGAAGTTCAAACGCTGGTTCCTACCTAGGTATATAATCCTGAGCAAATTGCTTCATTTCTCAAGAACCCATAGTTTTTCTATCAAGTGAGGATGATCATGGCTATTACATTACACTTTTGTGAAGATTACATGGCGTAATATATGTGCAAAATACTTTGCTTTTAGTAAGTGTTTAATAATAATAAGAAGAACCAAACTTTATATATTACTATCAGATACTGTTTTAAACTCTTTACATTTATTAACCCTTGTGTTCCTTTTACATTGGTTAACATTGCAATAGAGCAGGCACAGTCTCCCTGTTTTCTAGATGAGACAAGTAAGGCACAAACAGGGTTAACTCCCTTTTCAAAGACACAGAGTTGGGACTATACCAGGGTGGTGTACACACAAGTGGTAAAGAACCTGCCTGCCAATGCAGAAGGCATAAGAGACGTGTTCAATCCCTGCATCAGTAAGATCCCCTGGAGGAGGGCATGACAGCCAACTCCAGTATCCTTGCTTGGAGAATCCCACAGACAGAGGAGCCTGTCAGGCTCTATATAGTCCATAGGGTTGCCTGAGAGACTTATCACAAGCACGTCTGGCTTTTGCATTGACCACTTCATTGTGTAGCCCTTCTGTACTTCTGTATTGTTCTCCTCTTATTGTTAAGAAGAGCAGAATGTGAATGGAGTCATAAAACCTGAATGTTAGTCTTAGATTGTCAGCAGCTGTTTACTCACTTACTCTCTTTGACCTGAATTCAGTATTCTTACGGAGAAGGCAATAGTACCTCACCCCAACACTCTTGCCTGGAAAATCCCATGGCCAGCGGAGCCTGGTAGGCTGCAGTCCATGGAGTCGCTGAGAGTCGGACACAACTGAGAGACTTCACTTTCAGTTTTCACTTTCATGCGTTGGAGAAGGAAATGGCAACCCACTCCAGGGTTCTTGCCTGGAGAATCCCAGGGATGGGGGAGCCTGGTGGGCTGCCATCTATGGGATCACACAGAGTCGGACACGACTGAAGTGACTTAGCAGCAGGAGCAGCAGTATTCTTATCTACAAGACACAAGAACGGGATAGCAGACAGCCTCTTTTTACCTCCCCAGACTCCTTTTATTTTGAGAATTGTCCCTCTCCCAATCTATTCCAGAAAGACTGTCGGTCACATGGCCACCAGCTTTGCCACTGCAGGGTCTCCAGAATTTTTCACATCCTCAGGCAAAGTGCTCCAGGGCTGAACACAAAGACTCAGCAGGGTTAGAAAATTGTGTGTGTGTGTGTCTCTGTGTGGGTATTTAAACTGCATGGAATTAGGGGAAATAGAGCCCTTTTTAATTTCCAAAATATATAAGCTGAAAAAATCATAACAGCATAAAGCTGCCAAAGACTGTCTCTTCCACCAGGTGGAGAGAATCTGCTTAAGACTGAATGCGACTCAAAGAAAGAAGAGCTATGAAATTAGGGTTTGGAGAGAGAGAGAGAATAAATGGCAAGAGTGATTATTATGATAATTATTTTGGTGTCTCGGTTCAGTTCAGTTGCTTAGTCATGTCTAACTCTTTGGGACCCCATGGACTGCAGCACGCCAGGCTTCCCTGTCCATCACCAACTCCCGGAGCTTACTCAAATTCATGTCCCTCAAGTCGGTGATGCCATCATCCAACCATCTCATCTTCTGACATCCCCTTCTCCTTTCGCCTTCAATGTTTCCCAGGATCAGGATTTTTTCCAATGAGTCTGGATTTTGGTGTGTGGATTCAGCTATATCTGAAGTCAGTTCACATCTGTACGTTTCAGTTTCTTGATTCAGTGAAATACTTTTCCCCTTTATATAGTTTGAGTTGGTTTTCTGTCAGTTATTAGAAAAAAAAATTCCTATTCAAGATTTAAAAGGATAATGTCCCTTCTAGCCATAACATTCTGTAAGCATAACCATTCATTATATGCTTGCAGTCCTAAAGGAATATATTTTTGAACAAAGCAGGTATTAAATAAATATTTTTGAAATAAATGGAATTGTTCAACCTGCAATCGAGGATAAAATAGGTATATCTGGGATCAGAAGCATATATTTCAAATGACTTTTATAGGTTTTTGGCAATTGACTACTTTGATAATGATCTAAGAGTTTCCAAGGTGGCTCAGTGGGTAATAAATCCGCCTGTAATGCAGGGGACGCAGGAGACATGTCTCTAGGTTGAAAAGATCCCCTGGAGGAGGGCATGGCAACCCATTCCAGCATACTTTCCTGGAGAATCCCATGGGCAGAGGAGCCTGGTGGCTTATAATCCATAGGGTCACAAAGAGTTGAACAAAACTGACTAGACTGAACACACATACATAATGATCTAAAGTAATTAAAACCAGTTTTCCATTGGCTTAGAGACTGTTCCTGAATGCGCTGACTTCTGGATCTTGTTTGGAAAGTTGTTTCTTAACTAGTGGATGGATGCAAAGGAAAGGGTGGTTTCCTGAGCACAAAGATGAATCCTTCCTGAAATTAACAAGCAAAACAAAGGATAGAACTGTTGAAGGAGAAGTAGGATATAAAATGAACTAGCAACCATTGTCTCTATACAATAATATAAGGACAGAAAATTTAAAGGGGCTCTTGGAAGAAAAGAACAGAATGACTGTCATTTGGGATTATATCCACTCTACAGTAGATCCAATTATCCTCACACAATCATACCCACAACACAATCTCATATTCACAAAGATGAAGAGATAGATACTCAGATGGAATGTGTGAGCAACACACAAAGATGTTAAGCAGTTGCTTTCAGTTGATAAGTATGTATGCATGTATACCTACTGCTTGTGTCCAAATATCTTCATATATTTATAACTATAGAGAACTCCCCTCTGCAGTCATCTACACTTGAATCCTTCAAAAAGAACACATACTCTCTTAAATCAGTTCCATGTGCCAGGAAGTATGCTGAACACTCTGTACATCATCTCATGGTCTTCTCATCACCTCCCTCCCCCTGCTTTTTATAGATGAGGAAATTGAGATCCAGATAGTTTAAATAACTTGCACAAAGTCTCACACCTAGCAAGCTGTGCAAGTCTTTCCTGCTTTAAATGCTCTCCTTTCATCACCATGCTCTGCTACCCCTCCCAGATTTAATTAATTTTAATGATAAAAAATACAGAGATATCACCTGCCCTGCAAAAGAGGGAATGAAGAACTGAGTTGATACAGTGTAGTATTGCGGAGAAGAGAGAGAAGGAGTAGGTATATGGTACATGGGAAAAGAATCAAGTTATAAACATTTAGAGAGCTAATATTGGGGAAAAAATAAGACTAAGACATACAGTTCCTTCCCAAGTGATAAATCTTTTCCATTTACTGCGACTCGGTTCATTTCATGTAAATTCTGTGTTTAACATGAACTCATAGTTTCATCGCTCAAACCTGCTTGGCTGCTAGCATCCTCCTTAGGGCTCTGCCAACAAGAAAGTGCACGATACTGCCAGCAACAGCAAGGCAGTGCATGCTGCAGCCTGCCAGACTAACTGCTGAAAACTCGCATCAGATTTAGTGTTTCCTGTAGAGGTTTTCTGAGACAGAAAAGTTCCCAGCTTGTTTGTATATGACTAGCTTATGTTTCCATGATGCCCTGAACCATGGCTTTTTAGGGGTCATTTCGTTTCATAAACATTGTTCTGACTCTATAGGGAATCAGCTGCATTCACACAGCCAGTGCTTATGAAAACAATGACATTTGATTTTTAAGTGGAAAATAGATTGTTTATTATTAGCTTACAAAAAGGACTTTTCAGAGTCATGCAAAAGATTAGGGCAGTGTTTGGTGTAATGGTCATCCATTTATGGAGGTGATGGAGACAAGGTAACGTTCACTGATGAGATAAAGCTTTAAAAGCTTTAGAAATGTGGGAGGTCTTTATAGAAATGGATAAGGAATGCTGTTGAACAGAACACACATAATGTTAGCTGCTTACATCTCTCAAGCAGAAATAGTGATGGAGTCTTTTAGAGCTAGGAAGTAGTTCTTGATGGCCTTACTCCAAAGAGTTCTATATGCTTGAGAAATAGCTTCAGTACAGTTAAACGTGGGGTTCCTTTTAGTGACATCAGTTGAAGAGCTGATTCAACATTACTGAACCTTGGGTTTGAGGCTCAATCATTTTCCTTAAAAGTTCAGAAGATTCGCCTTTCTTCATATCAAGCTTAATTTGTTACTCAAGCTTCTATAACAAATGGGGTTCTGTGAAAAATTCTTCATGTCTTTATTTAACATGTGTCTTGATAGAATGAGATATTATACATATATTTTTATAGCAACATTTGATGAAAACTTTCTATATATTAGACATAGAATATATTTTACTCTATACTTGACATACAGAACCTTTTTAAAAATTTTAATGTTTTATATTGAAGTGTAGTTGATTCACAATGTAGTGTTAATTTCACTAAAGTGATTTAGTTATACATACAAATATATCCATTTTTTTCAGATGCTTTTCCCATATAGGTTATTATAGATTATTAAGTACTAGAGTCCCCTGTATATCTTACATACTGTCTCCATATAAAATAATCTACAAGGACTATACAGTGAGTTTATTTTATATATAGAAGTGTGTGTATGTTACCCAAACTCCTCATTTATCCCTTCCCCCCAATTTTCCCCTTGGTAATGGTAACCATAAGTTTGGTTTCCAAGTCTCTGAGTATTTAACATTCAGTACCCTTTATTTCTTTGTTTTGCTAATCACTGTCTCCCTTTACTAGAATGTAAGCATCCCAGGGGAAGGGAGTTTTGTCTGTTTCATCCACTGCTGTGTCTGAAGCCCCTAAATTCATGCCTGCCTCAGCGAGGTTTTCAACAAGTGTATTTCATACAAACGAACAGGGACTATGCTGATCGTTTTATAGGCATATCTTTTTGAATCACCCCATTCAAGCATTAAAACATTAAAGCATGTTATGCTTACATTTCCATTTTACTGATGAGGAAATGAGACTTTGAGAATTTAAATACATTTTTCAAGGCCATAGAGCAGATAAATTACACAGCCTGGTTCAAGTAAAAACTCTATCTCCAAACTTCATGTTCCTCATATCTGGTTCATGCTTTTCTCCTGAGCATTTCCATTTAAAGTCTGAGTCCACTTGAATAAAGTATCAGGCCCTTTTCTGGGTAAAGGAAGTCCCTGTGAGGACGAGTGGGGTTAGGTGCCTCAGATTCCAGTCGTGTCTGTCACAAGACAAAAGTCATGCTTTTGGACTTTCATAGAGTTTCTGGGATGCCTCACTTTCTTGGCCACATGTCCACCTGTCTGAAGTCTGTGAGAGAGGTGAACTTTCTGGAGTTTCCCCTTCACACCCTTGATGGGTAGGGAAGCACCTGCATAGAAGAAAGAACCAGACTATTGTGAAGCATTGTGAAATGTTCCATAGCTCAATCCCTCCAATTTTTCAAATGCCTGGGTGTGTCTTGTATTCTAGAAATCCACAGGGTTAGGCAGGGTGTGTCTGTGGTTTGGGTTTAAAGAGGACACAGAAAAGAGTAGAGGGGCTGAAGGAACAAAGAAAGTAAGTACCCTACGAGTGTCTCCAGGACTAAAGAAGAATCAAGCTTTAAAAACAAACACTAAAATGCACTTATCCATGATGATTAGTCTCTGTCTAGAACAGGAGAAAAGCTTACTACAATGCTGACAGCAGAAAGTATGGTTGGATCTTCCTAGAACTTAGGGTCCTGGCCTTGTCCCGACTAATTGTCACTGCCATTTTGACCTCCCTCCACCCCCCACGTTGCTGTGTCCTCTCGATCATTCTCCTTAACTCCTTAGCCTTTGGTTCATAGTTTTGTGTCTCTTGGAGGGCAAGCCTGAGAGATGGTTCAGACATACATAAGGCAAATTTTTATAGGGTAAGATAAAAAAAAAATGTATGTAGCTGCTAACCACTTATCCTGTACAGAAGAAAGTTTGCCTAGGATTCTGCATTGAAAAATACTGAAGAAACTTCATCAACAACGTATTGATTCCTAATACCCTGGTCTTCTCTATGAAGACTTCTCTTTGAATACTTAGCTTGAATATTATCTGTGACTTTGAAGTCTATTCAATCTAAACCTGATAGTTAAAACTTTTCTGTTGAGAACAGTGATCTGAAAATGAGGTGTGTGTTTGGGGGTGGGTGTCGATGAAAAAAAATGAACATAAGGTTATATTTCATCTTCAAATTCTCTTCTCAGATATTCATTATACTTTGGATGGTAGTATATGGTACACTACTGTCACTAGGACTGCCCATTATAATTACCCAGGGAAATTTAAAAAATATATACTTGGTCCCAGCCCAAACCAATTAAATCAGACTCTCTAGGAGAGAGGCTGGAGGACTGAAATTTTTGTAAAAGCTCTCCAGATGATTCTAACATGCAGCTAGGACTGAGAGTTCCTAGCATAGGACATGGACTGTAGGTGGAGTCTGCTAGGTCTGTGTTGTAATTCCAAATATGCCACTTTTTGTGCTGTGTGACATTGAGAAAGTTTTTGAAGATCCTAAATTCATGTACCTATCTTGTAAAATGGAGACAGCGTGCCTTCATCAGAGGATTGTTTTAAAGATAAAGAGAATGTATGTGTTGTAGCTAGTACAGTGCCTTGCATATAATTGGTGTCTAATAAATTAGGGTTATTATCACTATTATCATCATTATTAGGCTTAGAAAAGACCATTATGTCTATATGTAAACATTGCTTAGTCATAGGGAAGAGCAGACACCCACTGGAGACCAGTGCAGCCATCTGCTCTTTGTCAGATGGAATATTATTATACTATGATTATTTCTCCTCCTTGACCCAATCTAATTTTGAACCCCGTTGCTACAATGATTAAAACTATTCTGACATATTTCTGCTAAAGGGTAAATGGTACTCAATGTTAAGATACTTCCTCCAACATTTAGTTTTATTCATTTTAATGCTGGTTCTACTATTCTTTCAGTTGTATCCTTCCAATATGCTGAAAATTTAAAGCATTTGTCTTGTTTTATTTTAGATGGCCCTTCATCTCCCATTGCAGGATCAAAAATCAAATTTTCACAGTACTCCCTTCAAAAAAGATAAGAAACCATACCACGTTTTTGGTCTTTGAATAATTGCATCTTAAATCCATTGCCACAGATTCTGCCCTCCTTTATGAAAAAGACAATGCATTAGCCATAGAGTTGCAGACTGGATTAAAGATCCTTAAAGCTAGTAAAAATGTAAGGACACAGAGTTTAGCATGGATGAGACTCAATTTATAATTGTCTTACACACAATAAATGTTCATGTCACTGTTCAATTGAAAGGCAATACTCTGCTGTTCAACAGAAGCAAAATGATTTTCCTAACAATGATTTGTCTATTTAAACATCTTCAGATGTTTAAGGAGAAGGGTTACAGCCCATTTTCCATATTCCAGTAAGTTCAATGCACTACGTCTATAACAGATGATACCAGCTTTCTCGTAAGCTGTTTTTTGGACTCATTCATGAAGTGTGGCCAATAAACCCAATGGCTTAGCTATGTAGGATCCACCTCTGAACTGGCTCTCTAGTGTTTTTCTTTTTTGAGTTCTGGCTTGGTTCTCATCTTCATTACTCTTGCCCCCGTATCTTTAGCCTCTGCCTCTGACAATGCATCCCCTACAAGAATCCAGATAACCCTCTTGGTCCTTTGACTTCCCCATCACAAACCTGTCACAACTTCCTGCATCTCTAACAAAGCCCAAATCATGTGGGGGGAAATGGAAAGAGCTCAGTTTGCTTGAATTTGTAGGCTGGCAGATCTGGGGTTCAACTTGGCTTTGTGGCATTTTAGTTTCTAGCTGTGTGATTGTGGCTGTGTATTTTTCTTCTCTAAACCTGTTTTGTCATCTGTAAAATGAGGATTAAAAATAACTACCTTAGGGTTTGAAAGTGAAAGCGTTAGTCACTCAGCTGTGTCCAACTCTTTGTGACCCCATCAGCCTCCCCTGCCCATGGAATTCTTCCAGCTAGAATACTAGAGTGGGTTGCCATTCCCTCTCCAGGGGATCTTCCTGACCCAGGGATTGAATCCAGGTCTCTTGCATTGCAGGCAGATTCTTTTACCATCTGAACCACCAGGGAAGCCCCTACCTTAGAGTTTAATAGGCATTAAATGAAATAACTTCTGCACATTACCTAGTACAATATCTGACTTCCTGTTTAAGCTCAACTAATATTAGTAACCTCCTGTGATCCTCTGAGGGCTTCCCAGGTGGCCCAGTGGTAAAGAATCCGTCTGCCGGTGCAAGAGACATAGGAGATGCAGGTTCAGTCCCTAAATCAGGAAGATCCCCCGGAGGAGGACAAAGCAACCTTTTCTGGTATTCTTGTCTGGAAAATCCCACGGGCAGAGGAGGATGATGGGTTACATCTGTGAGGTCACAAAGAGTCGGACACAACCGAGCCCGAGCACAGACTGATGCTCCAATTCTAGACCTGGCCTACTTTTCCAGCTACAGTGCTGTCCCTCTGTCTTCTACATGCCCTGGTTTCTTTTTCCTTCTCTACCATCAAGGTACGCATATATCTCCATTCCCTTGCTTCTGCAACTTTATTCATCTGTATACTCATGTGGCTCTCTTTGCCATAAATACCTTTTGCGTAGTGTCTAACCAGCTTTTTTGTTTTCCCCCAGATTACTCATCAAAATTATCCTCCAACCTCCTGCTCACAATCTCTGTCCTATCTTCTCAGTGATCTTTCCTTCCTGCCTTGGGGTCCATCCCACGTCAGTGTTTGCATCCACCTTCTCCAACTGCTTATGAGCCCCTTGAGGGCAGGAGAAGGGTCCTTCTTATCTTTGCCTGCAACTGCCCATCTCTACCACACATTTCTGAGAGCCTAACAGGATTTCTTGAAAAGAAAATGCTGAAAATATTATGAATATATTATTTAACAAAATCATTGTATTGCTAAAACTGTATTTTTAATATAGAAATCATTTTTATATAATATAAACATAAAACATTGTACTTATATATATAAAATGTTTATATATATATAATTATTCTATTATTATTAATCACATAACTAGAAAAATTAATCAAGTCTACTAAGTGCAATTAACTTCCCAGAGTAATACTGTCAATAAAACTTACCATGTCTTGGGAGTTTTTATAAAAGCTCTATACAGACCCTGGGGACTAACGTATACCTAGCAAGCTCATGGCAATAATGCTGCTGCTGCTGCTAAGTCACTTCAGTCGTGTCCGACTCTGTGTGACCCCATAGACGGCAGCCAACCAGGCTCCCCCGTCCCTGGGATTCTCCAGGCAAGAACACTGGAGTGGGTTGCCATTTCCTTCTCCACATGGCAATAATATTGACTCAGAAACATTAAGATTAAGGCAGCAGAAGAAAAGACAAAAGGCAGACTGTTGAGATGCAGACTAAAGTGACCAGGACTCAGGACTCAATGTCTGATTTTCGGCTGAAACTTCAAGCATGTTTATTCTGCAGGATNACATGGCAATAATATTGACTCAGAAACATTAAGATTAAGGCAGCAGAAGAAAAGACAAAAGGCAGACTGTTGAGATGCAGACTAAAGTGACCAGGACTCAGGACTCAATGTCTGATTTTCGGCTGAAACTTCAAGCATGTTTATTCTGCAGGATGGAAGCCTATAGGACAATATTCTCTTCTTTAGCACTGTTTCTATTGGCCAGGAGAGAACTAGAATAAAGAAGAGCTTCACACAAGTCAATCTGCCTCTACAGTTTATATTAATCAAGTCTTTTCCTTATTCGGAGAAGTAGCAATAAGTGTTGGTCACTCAGTCGTGTCCGACTCTTTGCAACCCCATGAACTGTAGCCCTCCAGGCTTCTCTGTCTATGGGATTCTCCAGGCAAGAATACTGGAGTGCATTGCCTTTTCCTTCAGGGGATCTTCCCAACCCAGGGATCGAACCTGGATCTCCTGAATTGCTGGCAGATTCTTTGCTGTTTGATCTACAGGGAAATCTTTTTTCTTCTTCTTATTTTTACATATTTCATGTGGAATGCTAAACCGCTTCAGTCGTGTCCAACTCTGTGCGACCCCATAGATGGCAGCCCACCAGGCTCCCCCATCCCTGGGANCTTGGTGGAGAGTTATAGTTTCTAGGAAACTAAAGTTTTTGAAGAAATTAATGTTTGAGACATCTGTCTTCATCCGTGTGTGGTTGGATGTGCCTCCTTATGGGTCTGTGGGAAGGTTCCTGGTGGTTCACTGCACAGGCCCTTAGTTGGGCAAGATTGGCTCCAGGCTACAGCTGGGAAGGTCACAGGGCCACTTCAGAATCTACAGCTGGCAGTGATCAGAAGGCCTACATTCAGAGACACAGATCTCTGAATCTCCCATCAGGTTGCTGGGTAGTCTGGACTGCTCCTGGGCTGCAGCTGAGAGGGGCTTATACTGTGTCATGGGGCCACTTCAGTGGTGGGATGCCTTGGAGGCACCCATGAGCATGGCTCTCTCCAGGTCCCTGGGTGGCTAGATTGCTTCTGGACCAAAGCTTTGAGTGCTGAAGTCAGGTTACAGAGTTGCTCCAAGATCCAAAGTCAGAGCAAGATCCAAAGTAAGTCAATGAACTTACTTTAGGGGCAGAAATGGGCTGGGCTGGGCATGTGTCACTCTGGGTTCCTGCGCAGTCAGGACTGACAGCTCTGAGGGACAGGGGCAGGGTCATGTACCACTTTAGGATGACAGCTGGCACTGAGTTCGATAGGCACAGGTGGATATGACTCCTCCTGGGTGCCTTGGGGGACAGTGTGTGTGAACAAGTTTGTTGTGGAGTCCAGAGTGGTCTGTGGTCAGAAACACAGTTGAGTCTACTACCTGGGCCCAGATCTGCTTTCTCAAAATGAACTTCCATGGTCTTGGGATTCATCAGCGTTTCACAGTCACCTACCTGTATCCCGTACATCCACAGAGGCACTTTTGTCTGTGGATGGTTACCAAATCATTGTTGCTGAGTAGGGATGCAAGAGGGGGACCTTCTATTCCACTATGTTGCTGACATCACTCACTCTCACACTTCTCTTTGATTAATATGTCAGAGTTATCTACTTTATTTATTACACTTCACATAGAAACAGGACTTTTTGACCATTTACTAATTTATGGACGATGGCTTAGTGATTGGGGCATATCAACTTTTGCTATTATGCTGTTCAATCACAGTTTCCATTGCAATTTTATATTTGTCTCCTTCTGAGCTAGAAAACTAAGATCATGGCATCTGGCCCCATCACTTCATGTCAAATAGATGGGGAAACAGTGGAAATGGTGTCAGACTTTATTTTGGGGGGCTCCAAAATCACTGCAGATGGTGATTGCAGCCATGAAATTAAAAGAGGCTTACTCCTTGGAAGGAAAGTTATGACCAACCTAGATAGCATATTCAAAAGCAGAGACATTTCCAACAAAGGTCCGTCTAGTCAAGGCTATGGTTTTTCCAGTGGTCATGTATGGANGGTGATTGCAGCCATGAAATTAAAAGACGCTTGCTCCTTGGAAGAAAAGTTATGACCAACCTAGATAGCATGTTCAAAAGCAGAGACATTTCCAACAAAGGTCCGTCTAGTCAAGGCTATGGTTTTTCCAGTGGTCATGTATGGATGTGAGAGTTGGGCTGTGAAGAAAGCTGAGCACCAAAGAATTGATGCTTTTGAACTGTGGTGTTGGAGAAGACTCTTGAGTCCCTTGGACTGCAAGGAGATCCAACTAGTCCATTCTAAAGGAGATCAGTCCTGGGTGTTCATTGATAGGACTGATGCTAAAGCTGAAATTCCAGTACTTTGGCCACCTCATGCAAAGAGTTGACTCATTGGAAAAGACCCTGATGCTGGGAGGGATTGGGGGCAGGAGGAGAAGGGGACGACAGAGGCTAGATGGTATCACCGACTCCATGGACATGAGTTTGAGTAAACTCCAGGAGTTGGTGATGGACAGAGGGGCCTGGCGTGCTGTGATTCATGGGGTCGCAAAGAGTCAGACACAACTTAGCGACTGAACTGAACTGAGCTGTTTCTTTAGTAGTAGATGTAAAGATATGACCATGTTAGACTTGCTTGTCGCTTGGTTTGAGGTTGTATGAAAATGCTGTTTGATAAATTATTGAGGGTAAAATATGCACATTAAAAAAAATCAGTCTGTGATTATTTTACCCTGAATACCTCTGTTAGAGAAGAATGCATCTTTGAAAAGTAAAATTATTCCAAATTTCCTTCTAAAGTATCTGTAATGTTCCCTAAACTCATAACACCTTTAATTAGGCATTGTGAGCTATTAGAAGCTCTACCAGTTGTGTATTATTTCTAACAATTTGGTTTAGAAAATAGAAAACCATCATTGCATAGTACCATCTGAAGCAATATGTTGAGTTAGTTTGAAAGATTAACCACTGATTAACAGTGACACAATTATTGTTCATTTTTGGAGTTAAGAAGTAGGAAATTGCGGAAATTAGGAATTTTACTCTCAGGGCATAAGTTAGAATCTTCTGCATATATACATGTATACATGGTACAGTATCCTAGGATATCTATTATGGTACTGGAATAGTGCTGTTGATTGGCATTGGCTGCAAGAATGCCTACAGCAACTTCAGTCCTAACCCCTTCCAGATATTCTGCTTCAGGCAACTCATGGAATAGCATGGGGACTTATGGGAATACCAAACATAAGAAGAAACCCATCACAGACATTGTTATTTTTAATCGAGGAGAAAAATGGTTACTAAAGTTAAGATTTTTGTGAAATCTCAAATGGGCATTTTTTTTTCCATCTGTATGATTTTGTAGAACTAAAAAAAGATCAGTTAAGTCTGTGATACTGATAGAACTGAATGTGGATTCATGTAACAAATGTACAGCTCAAATATATATATTTTTTGATGATAAACGCATATCATCATTTATTTAATGTTTAAGCTCTTGTACTAGATTTTTACAAACTGCTGAACACTGACAAATTATTTCTCCCACAGAACTATAACCACTTGTTCCCGGACAGTATAAATATATGGTTGAGCTAACGTTAATACCCATCACCATTTTATCAATTACATAATAAAACAAATTGTCGAGTATCCAAATATTAAGTTACACAGCTCAAAAGGTATATAAAATATGAAATGCCTGCTCAATTCATTAGTATAAACCCACTTTTTTTTTTTGCAAGAGAGGCTGGGAATCACACTTCAAACAAAACTAAGTCAGTAAACAACTTCAGGTAAGTATGAAAAAAAATTACAAGAATTTCAGAAATTTTGATTAAGAATTGTTTTAGTTACAGTAAGAAAGTATTTCTACCTTTTAAAAATATTTACTAAATTAAAGTGCATATTCTACATGTTCTGCACAAGACAAAGGCAACATTTTACTAAAAATACTTAATAGCCCGCTCCCATTCTTTTTTCAGGCCCTCCCTGTAAGTTGCACCCCAAAGTGCAAACATTAAAATGAACTGTAAGGCTTTTGTCTGGAGACATTAAAGACATGTGCTTCTGTACAATGTAGATTTTCAAAATGGAGGCCTTCTACAACATAAAATGAGATTTATAAAAAGATATTAAATAATCACTGTAAGACTTGATTAATTAAAAAGGGAGCAAATCTGATGTATACTGGTATGAGTGTGGGAGATGTAAATATATTGTGAGCAAACTTCATAGGCCCTACTATCTGTGTTTGAAATGATGCAAGGAGTAAACCATATAAGGTCCAGAGTGTTCATAGTTCCTGGGATTTGTTCTATATGATACTAAAAAATATACAAGTATTGTGCTGGGTATTTTGGCATCTAGTCTTTCTAAATTTCTTACATATTGGTAAGATTCTGGCATGGAAACAGACTTCATGACATGACTCAATACTGCATGATTTCAGGAAAGGTCAGTTAGTACAAATTATAAGCACATATTAAATGCTGAACAGCAAGAATTCTTTACTAGTATCCAAATAGGTTGATTATCAGCTGAACAGAGACTATAATTCTGCCAGTCCTATGGCCTGGTAAAACTGCTTTTCAACACTCCTATGGAAGCTTCATCAGACTTATTCACCAAGTCAACCGAGCTATCTGCTATGTACGACAAATTCCATCCTGTCTCAGGTTCCACTTCCAATCAATGGCATCATGCACCCTGGTTTTATTGAATGCAGTAGTTGTTTCTATGCCCATTGGAGTCTTTGAAGCGCAGCCACATTTTAGGATGATACTTCTCCAAATAGAGAAGTTGCTTGCTGTTAAAAACTCCTCACCGCTTTTATGAACTGTACTGCATCTTCATATTTCATTCCACCTTCAATTAATGCTAGGGCAACAAGCACTGGAGTTCTGCCAAGGACTGCAACACAATCAATAGCAATACAACAACTAGGGTCTTCATGAGACAATTTTCACAAGACTTAACCAATCATCAACAATCTGGTTAGATGGTGGTGAGCCATCATCAAAAGGCCAATCGAGAACATGGATGCCTTCTTTCTCCACAAGAGTAGTGTCAGAAGTTGCTTCACATACTCTTACGATTGTGGTAACCCCATACTTCTTAAGTTCCTCTATAAATTTGCTTAACGTTGCATTAGTTGGGTTCTGTGTAATAAATCTCATGTTCCTGTATATAACTTCCACAGGAGCTGGGCAGTTCATTTGAGCCATGTTAATTTAGTTAAAAAACAGTCAATAAGGATATGAAAGAATTAAAAAAATTGAATACAGAAATGATGCAAAGAAATACAGTCAACTTTAATATACTCCACTTGAAATTCTCAATGCGTTTAAGTATGAAGCTGGGAGTAATGAGTGAATGAACCTCTTAACAAGAAGCAGCAATTCTTCATTCCAGTAATACTGAGGCAATAGAAAGGAAGTGCATTGAGGTTTACCCCATCCAGATCAGAACTCCTGTATAAAAATGCTCTGTGGATTTCAATTCAACACTTCTGAGTCCAGGTTAACCAGTCTTCCCGGGGCTTCTTGGTTGAGCAGTAATGAATTTCTGCAGTTCACTTGTCTGCATAGAGGTCGTGCTGTGCCTGGCAGTAATCTCCATGCCCTTCAGAAACTCCATAAATGTGCGACCGAGAACACCACAGAACTGAGGAATATGTCTACTCATTGAAGATTGTGGCCTAACCATACAGCTGGTCCTGAGGCAGCGGTGGCAGATGTCGCACAGCGGCAGCGGCAGTGGCACCAGAGTCCTCAAATATTTTTTATAATTGGCTTCCAATTCTATTTGCAGATCAGAATCATCTGTGAAGTATTATGCATTTTAAATATACACAGTTTTATTTGCCAGTTACACGCTGGTGGCTCAGGTGGTAAGGAATCTGCCAGCAATGCTGGAGGCCTGGGTTTGGTCCCTGAATCGAGAAGATCCCCTGGAGGAGGAATTGGCAACCCACGCCAGTATTCTTGCCTGGAGATTCCATAGACAGAGGAGCCTGGCAGGCTACAGACCATGGGTTCACAAAGAGTCAGACACAGCTGAGCAACTAACACTTTCACACNTCGAGAAGATCCCCTGGAGGAGGAATTGGCAACCCACGCCAGTATTCTTGCCTGGAGATTCCATAGACAGAGGAGCCTGGCAGGCTACAGACCATGGGTTCACAAAGAGTCAGACACAGCTGAGCAACTAACACTTTCACACATCACACTCGGATAAAGCTGGAGAAATGAATCATCTATGAAGATTCAGTTCAGTTCAGTTCAGTTCAGTTCAGTCACTCAGTCATGTCTGACTCTTTGCAACCCCATGAATCGCAGCACGCCAGGCCCCCCTGTCCATCACCAACTCCTGGAGTTTACCCAGACTCGTGTCCATCGAGTCGGCAATGCCATCCAGCCATCTCATCCTCTGTCATTCCCTTCTCCTCCTGCCCTAAATCCCTCCCAGCATCAGGGTCTTTTCCAATGAGTCAGTTCTTCACATGAGGTGGCCAAAGTACTGGAATTTCAGCTTTAGCATTAGTCCTTCCAATGAACACCCAGGACTGATCTTTAGAATGGACTGGTTGGATCTTCTTGCAGTCCAAGGGAGTCTCAAGAGTCTTCTCCAACACCACAGTTCAAAAGCATCAATTCTTTGGTGTTCAGCTTTCTTCAGTCCAACTCTCACATCCATACACGGCCACTGGAAAAACTATAGCTTTGACTAGACGGACCTTTGTTGGCAAAGTAATGTGTGATTATTAAAGCTTAGATAGTTCAGTTCCATGTAACTCTGCCCCTTGCATTTGGGCAAGTCATTTAACTTCTCTGTGTCTCAGTTAGCTCATCTGTTAAATAAGAATAAAAAATAGGGATGCTGTGAGGATTAAATGAGTTAGTGTTTGTAAAGCCCTTAGGACAGTGCCTGGCACATAGAAAGCAAGCCCCCATATAGTGCTTGCTACCTGATATCCCATGTACAAATAACTTGGATCTTTGTTTCTAGAGATTCTGGTCTGATGCTCAATATGGGTTTCTTTCTAGAGGGAGCTCAGTTTGCCTACTCTGTCCCTGTGAATATAGGGCTAAATGGAGAGTAAAAGTCATGCATGGTGCAGCAGCTATTAGAGCAGTGTTCCTATTGGTTGTGTGTTGGGGGAGGAGGGATGGTCGTGGAAAAGCGGTGAAGGGAAGGCAAGCAGAGGCCATACTTGGGGCTTAGAAGCAGCTAATCCAGCACCCTAATGATTCCAGAGTAAGATTTAGCCATGTCATTTCCCCCAAGTCCATAGTCTACTGAAATGTGTTTATTTATGAAAATGAATGTAGGTATGTTTATGCAAAAGAATCTCATTCTATAAACTTTGTTTACATGTATTTAAAGTGTAGATCCAAAACTTCACATTTATAACAAAATGTAGAACCAATCTTGACTGCAGTGGAGAAGGTTTGGCAAAGACACTGGCTCAGATGGTAAAGAATCTGCCTGCGATGTGGGAGATCTGGGTTCAATCCCTAGGTTAGGAAGATCCTCTGGAGGAGGGCATGGCAACTCACTCCGGTATTCTTGCCTGCAGAATCTCCATGGACAGAGGAGCCTGGCAAGTCCACAGGTTGCAAAGAGTCAGACACGACAGAGTGACTAACACTTTATTAGAGGAAAAACAGGAGTTCTAGCTAAGAGAATATAATTGGGAAATTGTTCTACACCTAGCTTCATTTCTGGAAGAGTAATCAATCCTTATGCCAATTAGATCCTGGAATTTATGGTGTTTTATAAGGCAAAGTGGTAAGGTTGGTGCAAATGAAAGCTACAGCCAAATTTATAGGAAAATGTGTCATATAGGCTTTCCAAGTACATATCAGAAAACAAAACTAGTTGAATGAAAGGTTAGTCACTCAGTCCTGTCTGATTTTTTGCAACTCCATGGATTGTAATCCACCAGACTCCTCTGTCCATGGGATTTTCCAGGCAAGAATATTGGAGTGGGTTGCCATTTCCTTCTCCAGGAGATCTTCCCGACCTAGGCATCAAACCCATGTCTCCTGCATTGCGGGCAAATTCTTTACACTGAGTCACCTGGGAAGCCCTCTTCTTTAAAATAGAGGTCAGCAACTTCAACTGGCTGTTGGTTTTTGTAAACAGAGATTTATCTGAACACAGCCACACATTTCTATTTTGTCTCGGGCTCCTTTGATGCTGCCACAGCAGAGCTGAATGCTGGATGGAACAGAGATCTAAAATCTTTGCTGGTTTGCAAAGCCTAAAATATTTACTATCTGGCTGTTTAACAGAAAAGTTTGCTGACTCCTGCCTTAGAGTTCTCTGTTCTTCTTTATAGTTATTCCATTGTTACAGTTAATAATTCTTTATGGTAAGTGTCCTTGTTCAAATTACTATGTGGTTTCCGTCTCCTAATTGGACATTTCTGATATTTATACTGCATATCTGTACACCCCTAGGGACTACAACCCATGGGATTAGTACTGGTTCAATTTGGGAAAGAAGCTGCTACTACTTTACTCGCAACCAACAAAAAACCCCAAGGCATGGAAATACTATGGATCTGGCTACTCCTTGCAAAGTGGGAAAGGAAAACTATGGGGAGAACAATCATAAGTTAATTATATCGATAAGCTGCCTCACCACTTCCATACCTTATTCATTTGTTACACTTAAAAGCAATCCAGATGCCTAGCACATAGTAAGAATTTACAAAATGATTTTGAATGAATGAATGGAGTATATGAATGATATAAGGAAAACCAAAAACACCATAGGCAGTATTTTCCTTTTGATTCAAAAAAATGACAACAAAGTATAGATAAAAGACAGGCAATTTTCCCTCCAGTATTTACTCTGATTGTATGAAAATGATGGGGAATATACAAAGAAAGAAGATGTGACTATGAATGCATTATCTTAAGCTATGTAGGCAAATGAAGGGGAAACACAAGAAAAATGATTCTCTCCTGAAACAGTCTGATAATTGAGACAAGCACTGCATTTTTGGTTTGAGTTAGCTGAACTGAACCAGTTATTCATTTGACTTTGCTGGTGAGGCTGCATCCATAGAGAGGTTCATAGTGGGTTCACTTCAATAAACAGCTGTAGGCTGGGGTCAATTCCTATTTTATTTGGCATTATTCGTTCATTCAGATTCCATATTACTCTAATGATTTGCAGGAACAGCACACACTAAGAATAATCACTCATTTACATGGAGGAAGGCTACAGTTTGCTCTTTTGCTTTCATCTCCCTTCCTTCCTTGTGCTTTTATTCTTCTTTTATTTGGAGTAACATGCAGAACAACAATCAAATCAAAGCATGTTACATTTTGATTTTTTGTTTCCCAAACATTCAAACATTTTGTTAGTAGAATTAGCCTTTGCCAGGTAATTCAAGGAAAAATTTACATTTGATTTTACCCTCTTCAAGTCAGTGTTTTGCCACGTTTATTGTATCTCCTTAGCTGCTCACTTTGCAGTACTTCACTCTCCCTTCTCTTCAGCTGATTACTGAGCAGTCAGTGGAAAGCTTCAGATGCTGGTGATATTTTCTCTACTGTTAACAAAAGTAGAAAAGAATTTCGCACTTTTTTGAGCACTGCAGCTGTCTCAGTGCCTTTAAATGCCACTTATAAGCCATTCTGAACACACCAGCTTGCCTAACAGGAAACCAAAATACCCATTAGCACTTTCTTTCCATGAAGGATGAAGAGTTGTCTTTAATGCATCAAATGAATTCAAGGAATGCATGTTCTTTCTAGAGATGACAGAAAGAAATGTAGCCAGTTCAACATTAAAAAGATAAAAGTAGTTTGTACTGTTATCATCAGTAGGAACTTGAGAGAAGGGGAGAGAGGTGATTATTCTCTAGTAGCAATCTTATAAAAAATATATGTAACGTTAATTATCCTGTCATTTTGTTTAAACCAAGCCTGGTTCTCAAACGTGTTTGCACACTGTAGTCACCTGTACGTGCATCATGCTGCCTGTGTGCTCAGTCACTTCAGTTTGCGACCCTATGGGCTATAGCCTACCCAACTCCCCTCTCCATGGGATTCTCCAGGCAAGAATACTGGGGTGAGTTGCCATGCCCTCCTCCAGAGGATCTTACAGATCCAGGGATCAAACTGTGTTTCCTACATCTTCTTCATGGCAGGCAGATTGTTTAGCCACTGAGCCACCTGGAAGCCTATGATAACGGCCTGTAGAAACTTCAAATAATAGTAATAATAATAATGAGGAGGAGGAGGCAAAGAAGATAAGGAGGAGGAGGTTGGTATCCATCCCCAGAGACTGTGATTTAATTGGTCTGGGGTGTGGCCTGCGCTTTGAAATTTGACTTTGGAAGTTTCCAAGTTTGGGAACCATTGCCCTTTAAATTACAGGATTATTGTAGTGCTGTCCAATAAGACTTTCTGAGATGATACAGATAATAACTTCATGGAGTATTAACTACCCTGAGAGCAGGAGGAACAAAAGGAAGAAGTTGGTGTTTTCACAATCAGAAAGCTTGTAAGAGGATCCTAAAGAACTGAGATTCAGACCTCTAAGAAAAGGGCATTGCTCTTTTGTTGTTGATACCGCTGGGTGGAATGCATCATTTTGGGAGTGAATGGAAAGAAGATAGAATCAGCTGCTGTTAGAATTCACTACTACTACCAGGGAGAAGAGCTGATGCTAGAAAGATGGGAAAAGATGAACAAGGAGGGTCTTTTGACATTTTCTTTTGCTTGGCAGCCTCACTCTGATACCCACCAGTCACAGGACCTATCAAGGAAATAAGTGGCCAAAGCCACTGTCCCAGCCCTAATCAGTGTCTCCAAGCTAGGTCTAGAAGAGTGACCTTGAAGCCCAGAAGAAATATTTAATGCCCAACATCATTGTAACCAACGAAGTGCACATTATAAATATTTTCACATATCCAATTAACAGAGATCTGTAAAACAGTTATTACAGATTCAGTAATGCATTCTTATATACTACTGGTGGATGAGTAAATTAACATCTGGGAAAGCAAGTTACAAATCCTAAAGTGTTTATAAATTTTCAATCAATAGTTTTGCTTTCAGAAATCTATCCTCAAAGACACAATGAAAATTATGATGTAAGATTTATGTGAAAAATATTTACTAGGATGTTGTTCATACTATTAAAAATCTTAATAACCCAAATAAGAAATGGTTAAATACATTAAGGAGTATATAAATGATTTAAGTTTATGCAATAGTTTAAATTAGGTTTACAATGTAATTTATGGACAACACACACTTTTGGTATAATGATTGAGATATCATCTTTTAATTTAATAACTTTACCACAAACATTGTTGTTGCTTTTTATTTTCCTTTTATTTTCTCTTCTCTATTGCTATATGTTCTCTTTCTTATAATATATTCTATTATTAATAATAAAATAACAAAAAATAGATCTATTATTTTAACAGCATTAACACAAAATGTTTTATGCAAACAAAATACATGAGTGAAAACAATACTTTGGGAAAACTCTGTAGCAAATATACTTTTTTTTGTCTTTAATAAATAATGAGTACATATAGATTCATAAGAAAAGCATTAAAACTGCCCAAATAATAAAGGAATGATCAAAATTATTTGCAAAAGGAAAAACACACGTGATTAATGAACTCATATTGAAAATGTTGACTATCAAACTAGCAAGAATCATAGAATATGACAAGAAGATTATGCTGGATATAGTAAAAAAAATCATGGAGCCATTTTGGCAAAAAGGGGACTATTTTGTAATAATTAAAATACATCTTGAACCTGTAGCAGTTTTTAGAATATATCATGATTATTATTTGAAACTCAGGAAAAACTTTATTCCCCCAAATGGTGAAATTTTATTATTAAAAATTTCAAAACTATTGGAAATAGGCTAATGTCTAAACATGTAAGGATACTTTAAAAGCCTTAACATTAACATTGTTTAAATTACATTGAATTTAATCTTGGGCATTTAATATTTTAATTACTATTAAAATTATGTTTGTAAAGATTTTTAAAATAATGGAATAATGTTTAAGTTTTAATATTGTGTGACATTCAAGTTGCATGATTTAATAATCAGAATTATTTCAGCTAGACAGGGTTATGCACAGAACAAAATTGGAATGAACACTAAGTAGTTAGTTAAGTATTGTGGCCTCTATTTAATATTAATACAATTAAGCATGATCTTTCATTTCTTTACATCTCTTTCAGTATTCAAAATTTATAAAATGAAAATATATTTTTTCATAATTTCAAAAATGAGCATTGTTGTTGTTCAGTCACCAAGTCATATCCAACTCTTTGTGACCCCATGGACTGCAGCACACCAGGCTTCCCTGTTTTTCACTATCTCCTGGAGTTTGCTCAAACTCATGAAAATCAGTGATGCCATTCAGCCATCTAATCCTCTTTCGTCCCCTTCTCTTTCTGCCATCAATCTTTCCTGGCATCAAGGTCTTTTCCAGTGGGTCGGCTTTTTGCCTCAGGTGACCAAATATTGGACGCTCAGGTTTAGCATCAGTCCTTCTAGTGAATATTCAGGGTTCATTTCTTTTAAGATTGAATAGTTTGATCTCCTTTTTGTCCAAGGGACTCTCAAGAGTCTTTTCCAGCACCACAGTTTGAAAGCATCAATTCTTCAACACTCAGCCTTCTTTATGGTCCAACTCTCACATCCATCCATACATAAGTACTGGAAAAAAAAAAAAACATACCTTTGACTAGACAGATCTTTGTCAGCAAAGTTATGTCTCTGCTTTTTAATATGCTGTCTAGGTTTGTCATTGCTTTCCTTGCAAGGAGCAAACTTCTTTTAATTTCAAGGCTGTAATCACCATCTGCAGTGATTTCGGAGACTGAAAAAATAAAATTATCACTGCTTCCACTTTTCCCCCCTTCTATTTGCCATGAAGCAATGGGACTGGATGCCATGATCTTAGTTTTAGCTTACTTGGGTAGAGAATTTTGTTTGGAAATTGGTAATAAATATGATATAAATTTGCAATGGAGAAATATTGTCAGAGACATTAAACAAATGACAGAGAAGTTTATATGTGATGGAATAAGCAGCAGAGAGCTTGTACAAAATCACATTGAAAATATTAATTTATCAAAATCTGTCTTATAGTCAGTTAAAACCTTTAGAATTTGAAAAACTTATTTTCACTGCCTACTATATGCCTATTATGTACCAAACACTGTGCTTGATAGTTATTTATTTTTTTCCTCTGTCTTCTTATTTTATGTTTTTATGTTAACAAAGAGTCTAAGTTAGTTCATTTACAGGTTGTTCTTAACTTGGATATGTTTATTTCTTCATGATTATATTTAGGCAACTTATTTTTGGCAAGCATACTCCATAGATGGTGATGCATGTTTCTATTGCAAACTTTAAAATTTTTATTTATTTTATTAATTTTTATTTGAGTATGCTTGCTTTACACTGTTATATTAGTTTCTGCTGTACAGCAAAGTATAAAGCATATAATACATATAATTCCCTCTTTTTTAGATTTCCTTTCCAGTTAGGTTACCACTGAGCTTTGAGTAGAGTTCCCTGTGCTATACAGTAGTCATATTTACACAGGTGGAAAGTTAGACATTGAGGGGGTTGAAAATTCGAATAAGGTATTGTCCTTTCTCTCAGTAGAAAAGACAGATAATTTAACAGCTGTTACACAAGCTATACTTTAATAAGTGCTATAACAAAGGTAAAAGAAGTAAAAGAGTATAAGTGAGAGAAATTCATTACTATTAAGAGGATCAAGGCAGTTTTACATAAGCAGTTACAAATAGACTTGCTAATAAATTACTGATAATGGGCAAAACCAGGAAAGAATAAAAATGATGTCAAAGCTTTTAGTCCAGAAGACTGGAATAATGGTGCTGGCACTGATGGAAATAGACTTAGAAATAATGATAATATTAAATTTGCATCAATTTCATAACTGATATGCATCATTTGGAATCAACTATACTTTTTTGATTCAGTTCTAAATTATTTCTGTGGCATGGTTATAAAACATAGCACATTTTCTTTTTAAGAGATAATCTCATTGAATTCAAAATTTTTAATAATAAGGCTGGTATTTAAATGAGTGACAAATAAGGAACTGTATCCCCGTTTGGTTTTTTAAGGCATACATGTGTACTTAAAAAATGCAAATAAATGCTTAGCTTTGATAAAATATATATTATATTATAGTCTATCTGTAGTTTCCTAAGTTCCTGTAAATCAAGACATACATAGAAATATAGGCATATGAAAAGAGGAACTTCATACTGTACTACAACAGAATTTCAGCAAACATAAGCTTTGGACTAAGGAAAGAAAAATCTAAGCCAATTCCATGAAGACTTGGAAAATATGTACGAAGACATTGCCAGAAACATTACATTCCAATCAGTAACACATGCTTTTCATGAGGTTAAAATTACTATTTTAAATAAGTCAGCAAAGACAGTAAAACTTCTGCTGATGCTTTTACTTTTATTTAAGTTTCCTGTTAATGCTCTAAGTCAAATTCGCTTCCCTGATCTAAAATGCTCTGGCCTAGAAGCTCTACAAGGCTATTTCTCTAGAGATGACCAGGCATTTTATCTCTCAGGACTTCAGTTTCCTTGTCTTAGGAATGAGAGCACTGAGACTTGACTTCCNTAAGTCAAATTCGCTTCCTTGATCTAAAATGCTCTGGCCTAGAAGCTCTACAAGGCTATTTCTCTAGAGATGACCAGGCATTTTATCTCTCAGGACTTCAGTTTCCTTGTCTTAGGAATGAGAGCACTGAGACTTGACTTCCTCTCTCCCTCCCTTCTTCCCAACCACTCTTTTTCCTTTTCTCCCTTCTTTCTTCCATGAAGTTTTATTGAGGACCTCCTTTGTGTCCCTGTTTAGACTCTTCTGTTTTACTCAGAATACTACAATCCCTTACAAATCTTTCTGTCTTCAGTATTGTCCCTTCACAGTCACTCTCAGAAAATGGCCTGACTCATGAATTTAAAATTCCAGTGTGACTGTGTCTTTTCTTAGTCTGCTGTATATAACTCCACCTGAAGTGGCTCCCATTGACCTGTTCATGGTTTCACCTCAGGTTTTTTTCCTTGCATTCTCTCGTCCCCTCATTACTACAATGTTTTCTGGATTTATAGAGAGCCCTCTATAACTCTGTCCAAGGAAACTCCTCATTCTTCAAACTCTTATCCGGTGTCCCTTCCTCTGCAACAATTTCAGGAGGAGTTAATCTTTTTCTTCTCCTTAGTCAACATGCTTGT
>SJYV01009176.1:0-11460 GCA_006410875.1 Neotragus pygmaeus | reverse complement strand
CCTTCACTGAAGTTCGGGCTGTGTGCCACGGTCGCCCTTCACCGATGTCTGGGCTGTGTGCCGTGGTCGCCGTGTGATGAGGTCCGGCTTGTTTGCCATGGTCGCCCTATGTCGAGATCCAGGCTGTGTTCGGCGATTGGCTAGCAACAAGTTCCTGGCTCTGTGCTGAGGTCGCCCTTCACTGAGGTTCAGGCTGTGTGCCATGGTCGCCCTTCACCGAGGTCTGGGCTGTGTGCCGTGGTCGCCATGCAATGATGTCCAGCTTGTTTGCCGTGGTCGCCCTATGTCGAGATCCAGGCTGTGTTCGGCAATTGGCTAGCAACAAGTTCCTGGCTCTGTGCTGCAGTCGCGCTTCACTGAGGTTCAGGTTGTGTGCCGCGGTAGCCTCGTTCTGAGGTCTGGGCTTGTGCCACGGTCGCCCTGTGCCGAGGCCCAGGCTGTTTGCCACAGTCGCCCTGTGCCGAGTTTCGGGCTGTGTCCCACGCTAGACTTGTGCCGAGGTCCAGGTTGTGTACCGCAGTCACCCTGCGCCGCGGTACCGGCTGTGTTCCACGGTTGGCTAGCGATGAGTTCCAGGCTCTATGCTGTGGTCGCTCTGTGCAGAGGTCCGGGCTGTGTGATGCTGTCGCCATCAGCCGAGGTCCTTGCTGTGTGCCAGTGTCACCCTGCGCCAAAGGTCCGGGCTGTGTGCCAACTTCGCCCATCCCCAAGATCCGTGCTGTGTGCCAGTGTCGCCCTGCACTGATGTCGGGTCTGTGTGCCGCAGTCGCCTGGCACCGAGATCCGGGCTGTATGCTGCGGTCACCCTGCAGTGAGGTCCAGNATCCGTGCTGTGTGCCAGTGTCGCCCTGCACTGATGTCGGGTCTGTGTGCCGCAGTCGCCTGGCACCGAGATCCGGGCTGTATGCTGCGGTCACCCTGCAGTGAGGTCCAGGCTGTGTTCCATGGTCAACTAGTCATGAGTTCCGGGCTCTGTGCTGCGGTAGCACTGAGAAAAGGTCTGGGGTGTGTGATGCAGTCTCCATCTGCCTACATTTGTGCTGTGTGCCAGGGTCGCCTTTAGTCGAGGTCCGGTCTGTGTGCTGCTGTCGCCCTTCACTGAGGTTCGGGCTGTGTGCCGCAGTAGCCCCTCACCGAAGTCTGAGCTGTGTTCCGCGGTCCCCCTGCGCTGAGGTCCGGGTTGTGTTCCACAGTCAGCTGGCGACGAGTTCTGGGCTGTGTGCCTCAGTCGCCCTTCCGTGAGATTCGGGCTGTGTTCCGTGGTTGGCTAGCAACAAGTTCCAAGCTCTGTGCCACGATCGCCCTGCACAGATTTCTGAGCTGTGTGCCGTGTTCAGCTTGCGAAGAATTCCGGGCTCTGTGATGCGGTTGCTCTGCAACGTGGTCCGGGCTGTGTGTTGTGATTGCCATCAGACGAGGTCCATGCTGTGTGCCAGTGTCGCCCTGCACCGACATATGGTCTTTGTGCCGTGGTCATCCTGCTCCGAGGTCCGTGCTGTGTGCCGCAGTCACCCTGCACCGAGATCCGGGCTGTGTGCTGCGGTCGCCTTGTGCTGAGGTCTGGGCTGTGTTCTGTGGTTGTCTAGCGATGAGTTCCAGGTTNTATGGTCTTTGTGCCGTGGTCATCCTGCTCCGAGGTCCGTGCTGTGTGCCGCAGTCACCCTGCACCGAGATCCGGGCTGTGTGCTGCGGTCGCCTTGTGCTGAGGTCTGGGCTGTGTTCTGTGGTTGTCTAGCGATGAGTTCCAGGTTCTGTGCCGCAGTCGCCCTGTACAGATGTCCGGGCTGTGTGCCACCATCGCCATTCACTGTGGTTCGGGCTGTGTGCTGCAATCACCCTGCGCCGAGGTCCGGGCTGTGTGCCGCGGTTGCCCTGCGCCGTGGTCTGGGCTCTGTGCTGTGGTCGCCATCTCCCGAGGTCCAGGCTGTGTGCCGCGGATGCCATCCCCCGAGGTCTGGGCTGTGTGCCGCGGTCACCCTGTGCACAGGTCCGGGCTGTGTCCCACAGTCTGGTAGTGATGAGTTCCGTGCTGTGTGCTGCAGTCACCCTTCACTGAGGTTCAGGCTGTGTGCCGTTGTCACCCTGCGTTGAAGTCCAGCCTGGGTGCCATGGTCACCCTGTGCTGAGGTCCTGGGTGTGTACCTCGGTTGGCTAGTGACTAATTCCGAGCACTGTGCCACGGTCGCCCTGCAAAGATTTCCGGGCTGTGTTCCACAATCATCCTTCACTGAGGTTCGGGCTGTGTGCCACGGTCGCCATGTGCTGAGGTCTGGGCTGTGTGCCGCGGTAGCCTTGCGACGAGTTCCAGGCTATGTGCCACATTCGCCCTGCGCTGATATCCAGGCCATGTGACACGGTCGCCATCTCGCGAGTTCCGTGCTGTGTGCCAGTGTTGCCGTGCACCAAGATCCATGCTGTGTGCCTCGGTTGCTCTTCTCTGAGGTTCGGGCTGTGTGCCACAATTGCCCTGTCCTGAAGTCCAGGCTGTGTTCTGCTCTCGGCTTGTGACGAGTTCTGGGCTCTGTGCCACAGTCCCTCTGGGACGAGGTCTGTGCTGTGTGCCATGGTCACCCTGTTCCGAGGTCGGGGCTGTGTGCCATGGTAGCCTTCTGCAGAGGTCCGAGTTGTGTGCCATGGTTGCCCTATTCCAAAGTCCGGGCTGTGTGCCGCGGTCCCCATCTCCCGAAGTCTGGGCTGTGTGCTGCGGTCGCCCTGTTCCGAAGTCTGGGCTATGTTCCGCGGTCTCCATCTCCCGAGGTCTGGGCTGTGTTCCGCAGTCAGCTGGTGACGACTTCCGGGCTGTGTGCCGCAGTCGCCCTTGACTGAGGTTCAGTCTGTGTTCCACGGTCGCCATGAACCGAGGTATGGCCTGTGTCCCGCTGTCGCCCTGTGCTGAGGTCTGCCCTGTATGCCACGGTAACCCTGTGCNGTTCCGAGGTCGGGGCTGTGTGCCATGGTAGCCTTCTGCAGAGGTCCGAGTTGTGTGCCATGGTTGCCCTATTCCAAAGTCCGGGCTGTGTGCCGCGGTCCCCATCTCCCGAAGTCTGGGCTGTGTGCTGCGGTCGCCCTGTTCCGAAGTCTGGGCTATGTTCCGCGGTCTCCATCTCCCGAGGTCTGGGCTGTGTTCCGCAGTCAGCTGGTGACGACTTCCGGGCTGTGTGCCGCAGTCGCCCTTGACTGAGGTTCAGGCTGTGTTCCACGGTCGCCATGAACCGAGGTATGGCCTGTGTCCCGCTGTCGCCCTGTGCTGAGGTCTGCCCTGTATGCCACGGTAACCCTGTGCTGAGGTACGGGCTGTGTTCCGCGGTTGGCTAGCAACAAGTTCCGAGCTGTGTGTCGTGGTCGCCCTTCGCTGAGGTCCGGGCTATGTGCTGTGGTCGCCCTGCGACGAGATCTGGCCTGTTGCCGTGGTTGCCCTATGCCGAAGTCCGGGCTGTGTTCCGCGATCAGCTAATGACGAGTTCCTGGCTCTGTGCCACGGTCGCCCTGCACAGATTTCTGGGCTCTGTGCTGCATTCGCCCTTCACTCAAGTTTGGGCTGTGTGCCACAGTTGCCCTGCGCCGATGTCCAGGTTGTGTGCCGTGCTTGTCCTGTGCCGAGGTCCGAGCTGTGTTCCGCGGTTGGCTAGTGATGATTTCCGAGCTCTGTTCCACGTTNCGTGGTTGCCCTATGCCGAAGTCCGGGCTGTGTTCCGCGATCAGCTAATGACGAGTTCCTGGCTCTGTGCCACGGTCGCCCTGCACAGATTTCTGGGCTCTGTGCTGCATTCGCCCTTCACTCAAGTTTGGGCTGTGTGCCACAGTTGCCCTGCGCCGATGTCCAGGTTGTGTGCCGTGCTTGTCCTGTGCCGAGGTCCGAGCTGTGTTCCGCGGTTGGCTAGTGATGATTTCCGAGCTCTGTTCCACGTTCTCCCTGCACAGATTTCCGTGCTGTGTGCTGTGGTCACCCTGCACCACGGTCCTGGCTGTGTGCCGCGGTATCCTTTTGCCATGGTCCAGGCTGTGTGCTGCAGTCGCTCTGTGCCAATGTCCAGGCTGTGTTCCGCGGTCGGCTAGTGACGAGTTTCGGGCTCTGTGCCACGGTCTCCCAGCACAGATTCTTTGCTGTGTGCCGTGGTCACCCTTCACTGAGTTTCGGGCTGTGTGCCGCGGTCACCCTGTGACAAGGTCTGGGCTGTGTGCCGCAGTAGACTTGTGCCGAGGTCCAGGCTGTGTGCCGCAGTCACCTTGTGCCACAGTCCCGGCTGTGTTTCACGGTGGGCTAGCAATGAGTTCCAGGCTCTATGCTGCGGTCGCTCTGCGCCAAGGTCCGGGCTATGTGATGCAGTCGCTATCAGCCGACGTCCATGCTGTGTGCCAGTGTCGCCCTGCACTGATGTCGGGTCTGTGTGCCACAGTTGCCTGGCACCGAGATTCGGGCTGTATGCTGCGGTCACCCTGCAGTGAGGTCCAGGCTGTGTTCCGTGGTCGGCTAGTGATGAGTTCCAGGCTCTGTGCTGTGGTCGCACTGAGAAAAGGTCCAGGGTGTGTGATGCAGTCTCCATCTGCCTACGTTCGTGCTGTCTGCCATGGTTGCCTTTAGTCGAGGTCTGGGCTGTGTGCTGCAGTCGCCCTTCACTGAGGTTCGGGCTGTGTGCCGCGGTAGCCCTTCACCGAAATCTGAGCTGTGTTCCGCAGTCGTCCTGGGCCTAGGTCCCGGCTGTGTTCCACAGTCGGCTGGCGACGAGTTCCGGGCTGTGTTCCTCAGTCGCCCTTCCGTGAGGTTCGGACTGTGTTCCGTGCTTGGCTAGCAACGAGTTCCGAGCTCTGTGCCATGACCACCCTGCACATATTTCTGAGCTGTGTTCCGCGGTCGGCTAGTGAACAATTCCAGGCTCTGTGATGTGGTCGCTCTGTGACGAGGACAGGGCTGTGTGTTGTGATTGCCATCAGACGAGGTCCGTGCTGTGTGCCAGTGTCGCCCTGCACCGAGGTCCGTGCTGTATTCTGCAGTTGCCCTGTGCCAAGGTCTGTGATGTGTGCCAGTGTCGCCCTGCACCAACAAATGGTCTGTGTGCCGTGGTCTTCCTGCTCCAAGGTCCGTGATGTGTGCCGCAGTCACCCTGCACCAAGATCTGGGCTGTGTGCTTCGGTCACCTTGCGGTGAGGTCTGGGCTGTGTTCCGCGGTTGTCTAGTGACGAGTTCCGGGTTCTGTGTCGCGGCCACCCTGTACAGATTTCTGGGTTGTGTGCCACCATCGCCGTTCACTGTGGTTTGGGCTGTGTGCTGCAGTCACCCTGCGCCGAGGTCCGGGCTGTGTGCCACGGTTGCCCTGCGCTGTGGTCCGGGCTCTGTGCCGCGGTCGCCATCTCCCAAGGTCTGGGCTGTGTGCCGCGGTCACCATCGCCTGAGGTCCAGGCTGTGTGCCGCGGTCGCCCTGTGCACAGGTCCGGGCTGTGTTCCACGGTCGGGTAGCGATGAGTTCCGTGCTGTGTGCTGCAGTCACCCTTCACTGAGGTTTGGGCTATGTGCTGCGGTTGCCCTGCGCCGAAGTCCAGCCTGTGTGCCGTGGTCACACTGTGCTGAGGTCCGAGGTGTGTACCTCGGTTGGCTAGCGACGAATTCCGTGTGCTGTGCCACGGTCGCCCTGCACAGTTTTCCAGACTGTGTTCCACGGTCACCCTTCACTGAGGTTCGGGCTGTGTGCCGCGGTCGCCATGCACCGAGGTCTGGGCTGTGTGCCACGGTAGCCTTGCAACGAGTTCCAGACTGTGTTCCACATTCACCCTGCGCTGATATCTAGGCCATGTGACACGGTCGCCATCTCGCGAGTTCCGTGCTGTGTGCCAGTGTTGCCGTGCACCAAGATCCATGCTTTATGCCTCAGTTGCTCTTCTCTGAGGTTTGGACTGTGTGCCGCAATCACCCTGTCCTGAGGTCCGGCCTGTGTTCTGCCCTCGGCTTGTGACGAGTTCTGGGCTCTGTGCCACAGTCCCTCTGGGACGAGGTCTGTGCTGTGTGCCATGGTCGCCCTGTTCCGAGGTCGGGGCTGTGTGCCATGGTAGCCTTCTGCAGAGGTCCGAGTTGTGTGCCATTGTTGCCCTGTTTCGAAGTCTGGGCTGTGTGCTGCGGTCCCCATCTCCTGAAGTCTGGGCTGTGTGCCGCAGTCGCCCTTGACTGAGGTACGGGCTGTGTTCCACGGTCGCCATGCACCGAGGTATGGCCTGTGTGCTGCTGCCGCCCTGTGTTGAGGTCTGCCCTGTATGCCACAGTAACCCTGTGCCGAGGTACGGGCTGTGTTCCGCAGTTGGCTAGCGACAAGTTCCGAGCTGTGTGTCATGGTCGCCCTTCGCTGGGGTCCGGGCTGTGTGCTGTGGTTACCCTGCGACGAGTTCCGGCCTGTTGTCGTGGTTGCCTTATGCCGAAGTCTGGGCTGTGTTTTATGATCAGCTAATGAAGAGTTCCTGGCTCTGTGCCATGGTCGCCCTGCACAGATTTCTGGGCTCTGTGCTGTGGTCACCCTTCACTTAGGTTCCGGCTGTGTGCTGCGGTAGCCCTGCGCCGATGTCCGGGCTTGTGCCGCGGTCCCCCGGTGCCGAGATCTGGGCTGTGTTCCACGGTCGGCTGGAGACTAGTTCCGGGCTATGTGCCGCAGTCGCCCTTCACTCAAGTTCGGGCTGTGTGCCGCGGTTGCCCTGCGCCGAGGTCCAGGTTGTGTGCCGTGCTCATCCTGTGCCGAGGTCAGCTGTGTTCTGCGGTTGGCTAGCGATGATTTCCGAGCTCTGTTCCACATTCTCCCTGCACATATTTCCATGCTGTGTGCCGTGGTCACCCTGAACCACGGTCCTGGCTGTGTGCCGCGGTAGCCTTTTGCCATGGTCCAGGCTGTGTGCTGCAGTCGCCCTGTGCCGATGTCCAGGGTGTGTTCCGCGGTTGGTTAGCAACGAGTTCCGGGTTCTATGCTGCGGTCACTCTGCGCTGAGGTCTGTGCTGTGTGATGCAGTCGCCATCAACCGAGGTCTGTGCTGTGTGCCGCAGTTGCCCTGCACCGAGATCCATGTTGTATGCTGCGGTCACCCTTCAGTGAGGTCCGGGCTGTGTTCCGCAGTTGGCTAGTGATGAGTTCCGGGCTCTGTGCCGTGGTCACACTGCAACAAGGTCCGGGGTGTCTGCCGCAGTCGCCATCTGCTAAAGTCTGTGCTGTGTGACAGGGTCGCCTTTCGTCGAGGTCTGGGATGTTTGCCATGGTTGCCCTTCACTGAGGTTTGGGCTGTGTGCTTGGTCACCCTGTGCCAATGTCTGGGATGTGTGCCACAGTCGCCCTGCGCCAAGAGCCGGCCTGTGTCCCGGGTTCACCCTGCGCTGAAGTCCGGGCAGTGTTCCGTGGTCGGCTAGTGACGATGTCCGGCCTGTGTGCCACAGTCGCCTTTCACTGAATTATGGGCTGTGTGCCGCTGTCGCCCTGCTCCAAGGTCGGGGTTGTGTTCCACATTTGCCCTGCGTCGTGGTATGGCCTGTGTGCCACGGTTGTCCTGTGCAGAGGTCCAGCCTGTGTTCGCGGTTGGCTAGCTATGTGTTCCTAACACTGTGCCACGGTCGCCCTGCACAGATTTCTGGGCTGTGTGCCACGGTCGCCCTTCACTCAGGTTCTGGCTGAGTGCCCCAGTAGCCCTGTGCCGAGGTCCAGGCTGTGTGCCGCGGTCGCCCTGCACTAAGTTCAGGGCTGTGTGCTGCAGTTGCCTTCGGTCGAGGTCCGTACTGTGTGCCAGGGTTGCCCTGCATCGAGGTCAGGGATGTGTGCTGCAGTCGCCCTTCACTGAGGTACTTGCTGTGTGCCACGCTCACCCTTCATTGAGGTTCAGCCTGTGTGCAGCGGTCGTCCTGCTCGATGTCCTTGATGTGTGCCGCGGTCGCCCTGTGCCTCGGTCTGGCCTGTGTTCTGCAGTCGCCCTGTGCCGAAATCCTGGATGTGTTCCGCAGTTGGCTAGAAACGAGTTACTGGCTGTGTGCCGTGGTCGCCCTTCACTGTGTTTCGGGCAGTGTGCCACGGTCGCCCTTCGCCAATATCTGGGCTGTGTGCCATGATTGCCCTGTGACGAGGTCTGGCCTTTTTGCCGTGGTCGCTCTGCGCCGGGGTCTAGTATAGTCGGACATGACTGATGGACTAACACTTAGTGAATGTAGCAGTTGTTTCAAGAACAAAGCTTCACACAGGGAACTCTATTCAATATCCTGTACTAAGTCACAATGGAAAAGAATATGAAAAAGAATGTATGTGGGTATAACTGAGTTACTTAACTGTATAGCAGAAATTAATGCAAATTGTAAGTCAGCTTATTTACAGTTTCATTTATACTTGAGTAAAATAAAATTTAAAAATAAAGATAGAGAAAAACCTATGTGAATATGGGTAAGGCAAAGATTTCTTGGATGACACAAAAAGCCAGTTCTATAGAGGAACAAATTGATGTAAGTCGGACTTCAAAATTTTAAACTTCTGCTCTTTGAAAAAAACACTATTAAGAGAATGAGAATACAAGCCATAGATGGAGAGAAAATATTTACTAGTCATATCTCTGATAAAGGAGTTTATATTCAGAATATATAGAAAAACTCTCAAAACTCAGTGATAAGAAAACAAATCATATTTAATTGGTCAGAAAGTTTGGGTTTTAACCCGAACAGTTTTTGGCCATTCCAACACATAAGTTTGAGTGAACAAAGGTTTTCCTTTTTCTTTGGTAATATCTGGGAGTAAAATAGGGTAAGAATAACATTTTCATTAGTTTTTTAAAAAGGGTCTTTCCTGGTGTTCCAGGGATTAAGAATCTGCCCACTAATACAAGGGACATGAGTTCAATCCCTGGTCCGGGAGGATCCCACCTGTGGAGCAGCAACAAAGCATGTGAATCGCAACTTCCAAGCCCACACTACAGGGCCCCTCAGCCACAAACCCCGAGCCTGTGTGCCATAACAAGAGAAGCCACCGCAGTGAAAAGTCTGCACATCCACAACTTAAGAGTAGCCGCCGCTCACCACATCCAGAGAGGCCGAGCACAGCCGTGAAGACCCCACGCAGCCCAGAAACTGAAATAAGTCTTTTTAAAAAAGCAACCCAGCAGCAATAGGGACTTCCCCGGTGGTCCAGTGGCTAAGACTCTGCGCCCCCCTTGCAGGGAGCCCGGGTGAGATCCCTGGGCAGGGAACTAGATCCCACTTGTCACATCTGAGTTAGAATGCCACAACTTAAAGATTCTGAGTGCCACAACTAAGACCTGGCACAGTCAGTAAATACTAAAAAAAACAAAAACAAAAACCCTAGCAGCAGTAGCTGATAACATCGCTTGTACAAACACATTACCCACACAGCAGGAAGTTTCTTTATTATCATTATATTTTTATTTATTTATTTTTACTTTGTACTCGCAGGCTTTGAGGAGCCAAAGTCATTTTGTCCTCTTTCCAGGACTATGTTTTCCTCTTTATGAAAACCCCTAGGCCTCTGTTTTATAGAAGAGTAATTAGTCCACTCAACTGAGTTTTAGGATCTTTGCAACTAGAGAATGTTAGAGCTGTCACGACCTTAAGATCATCTAATCCAGTGATCTTGGTTTATTAACGTTGACTTACACCTGCAATGCCTGAAGACATTCTCATGGTAAAAAAATGCAAACAATGTAGATGAAGCTGAATTCACCTTATTCAACCTCTTATTCCTCTTCTGTTCCCAGAGACAACCATTGTTCAGCTTAGTGTAAATAATTTTTCAGACCTTTACATTTTTTAAAAATTTTAAACATTTTATTCAAGTATTGTTTATTTACAATATTATATTTCAGGTGTACAACATGTGAATCAGTATTTTTGTAGATTATACTCCACTTAAAGTCATTATAAATATTGGCCATATTCCCTGTGCTGTACGATTTTCAGACCTTTTAAAATACATTTATATATAAATGTATATTTTTGCATATATCTACAGACACACACATCCTTAGAAATCTGATAGTATTATATATATATATTTTTTTTTTTATATATACACACACACACAGTGGTGGTGGTTTAGTCGTGTGCAACTCTTGCGACCCCATGGACTGTAGCCTACCAGGCTCCTCTGTCCATGGGATTCTCCAGTCAAGAATACTGCAGTGGGTTGCCATTTTCTTCTCCACAGCATCTTCCTGACCCAGGAATTGAACCCAGGTCTCCTACATTGCAGGCAGATTCTTTACCAACTAAGCTATGAAGGAAGCCCATATATTTATATATTTTTATACACACACACACACACACACACACACACNGGCTGTGTTCCACGGTCCCCATGCGCTGAGGTCTGGGCTGTGAGCCGCGGTCGCCCTGAGCCGATGTCCGACCTGTGTTCCACAGGCACCCTGCGCCGAGGTCCTGCCTGTGGACCACGGTTGCCCTGCGCCGAGGTCCGGCCTGTTTGCCACGGTCACCCTGCACCGAGGTCTGGCCTATGTGTCGTGGTCACCCTGCACTGAGATACGGTCTGAGTGTCACAGTCACTCTGCTCTGAGGTCCAGACTGTGTTCCGCGGTCGGCTAGCAACGAGTTCCAGGATGTGTGATGTGGTCGCCCTTCACTGAGTTTCGAGTTGTGTGCTGCGGTCACGCTGCACCGAAGTCCGGGCTGTGTTCCGCGTTTGGCTAGTGACGTGTTCCATGCTGTGTGCCACAGTCGCCTTTCACTGAGTTTTGGGCTGTGTGCCGCGGTCACCCTGCGCCAAGTTCTGGGCTGTGTGCTGTGGTCTCCTTTGGTCAAGCTCCGTGCTGTGTGCCAGGGTTGCCCTGCGTCGAGGTCCGGGATGTGTGCTGCGGTTGCCCTTCACTGAAGTTCAGGCTGTGTGCTGCGGTCACCCTTCACTTAGGTTCAGGCTGTGTGCAACAGTCGCTCTGCTCAATGTCCTAGATGTGTGCCGTGATCACGCTATGCCTTGGTCCGGCCTGTGTTCTGCGGTCGCCCTGTGCCGAAATCCAGGCTATGTTCCGCAGTCGGCTAGTGACGAGTTACTGGCTGTGTGCCGTGGTCGCCTTTCACTGTGTTTTGGGCATTGTGCCACGGTCGCCCTTTGCCAAGGTATAGGCTGTGTGTCGCGGTCACCCTGCTCCTAGGTCCGGACTGTGTGCCACAGTCCCCTGTGCTGAGGTCCACGCTGTGTGCCATGGTGGCGCTGCGCCAAGGTCCGGCCTGTGTGCCTCGGTAGCCTTGTGCCTAGGTCCGGGCTGTGTGCTCCGGTCCCCCTTCACTCAGGTTTGTGCTGTTTGCCGTGGTCGCACTGTGCTGAGGTTCGGGCTGTGTGCCACGGTCGCCATCTCCCCAGGTCCAGGATGTGTGCCTCAGTCGCCCTGTGCTGAGATCCAGCCTGTGTTCCACCCTCAGCTTGCGACCTGTTCCCGGCTCTGTGCCGTGGTTCTTCTTTGCCAAGGTCTGGGCTGTGTGTTGTGGTA